>DWNJ01002458.1:0-10516 GCA_018250275.1 Udranomia eurus
ACTTAATTAGTCTTAAAAATATTAATTTATATTAAATTTCATCATTCGTTTTAATTAGTACTGACTCGACCATAAATGCTTTACTACCCAATGGTTGCCAGCATTATCGTCTCTTCACTCTCAAGAAGAAATTTAATATAAATTAATATTTTTAAGACTAATTAAGTTAACATTTCGCTCGCTTTAGAAAAGCTTGTGTATGTTTGACTACATCGTTATTCCGCGATATTTGCAGCAGTTATCGTATTTTTATGTGTGAAAATTGGTCTGTTAGTAAATAGAGTACCAACGCACCATACCAATACACAATTTGTACCGTTCTGGGCCAAAGAATAGTTTTGTGTGATCGGAATTATAAAATCGTCCATAGAACTTTTAGCTTTTAGTGAGGTTGTTTTTTTGGTAGCCGTGATCCAATCCCTAATCTGTTGTTAAATTATATATATTTTTTTAGTATACATAAAATAGTATCGCATAGTAATCTTAACTAATATAAACTTATTTAGAACTTCTTATTTTTATAACACTGGTGAAGAAAAATTAATGCGTAAATTACACATGTGCGAGAATTATTAAATGGTGTTAAGATATAATTGTAAGATAGTACCATTAGATATGTATCACTGTTTGTTTTCCAAATAAAATAAAATAAAATTAATAGATAAACTTCAATAGCTATAATATTAAATTTCGTTTTACTGAATTATCTTATCTTGCAGAGAAAAAAGCAAAACGCCTTTCACGGTTGGCTACAGCATTCTGCCGGTGCAGTTATCCCTTTGTCACAGTGACGTCGACAGGAACATACCGTTTTGCGTGAAAGAACATTTGCGTGAAGCGTGGATTAAAATCGCTCGAGGGCGCTAACCCGCAATACTGCGTCCGACGCAAATTAATGTGTAACCGACCCGTATCTTATTACGAGGCAATAGGGGTCACAATTAAACAATTCATTATTCGGCTTAAATTTGGAACCGTTTCACACGTTTCGAATCATAGAAAAGCTTTTGTGGAAAATCCGCCGCGTACCCCTCCGGAAAATTGGTACAGTCTAGTGGGCATTCATTTGTTTTAGTCGAATGTGAAATGAACGGGATTTATCATTTGTCGTTTGTCGCCAGTCATTACGTTTCAGCTGTATTGAAATAAATCGAAAGCCATTTTAAAAGAGGGATTTAATTTATGAGGATAAGTGTTGGGTAATTTGGTATCGTTTTGATCACAATATGACGGCACGGTTCTGTTTACAGGTTATTCCGTTTGCAATATAAATTGAGTTTAGTATACGATTGATAAATATTGCTAACAATTTTTGTACTTTTTACGGCCTTTTAGTATTGCACTAGTATACAATATGGAAATTCTAGAACAAACAGTTATTATTGATATTGGTTATTTTCGATTTGTTTATTTTGTATAGGGTTAAAATTGTAGGCACAGAACATAGATAAATACCATGGAGTACGAGGGCAAACCAGTAACACATTTTATCAGAGTCAAAACCATAAAAATAACCAAAAAAAGGAAAAAAGCTAAACAAACCATCTGTTGACCGATAAAACGAACATAGAATACTGGTACAAAAACGCGTTCGAAAATTCCTCGCAAACTCTAGTCCATTTTATATGTAATCGACTCGATAAGAACATTTATATGGGTGTTATTATTATATGGGGGAATCCTGGAATCCTCGGCCTTTCGAACGGGTATTATCTCTACGGACTTATTAAGATAAGCCTTCACGAATATCGTCCGTTTGTCTTATTGGAATGGATAAATTAGGTATCGGGGCATTATCGATACAGTGACGGACAGCCATAGATTACGCGTAATCGTGTAAATGTATTAACCGATGCTCTCACTATCTTATCCTTGGTGCTTTCGCTTTTATGTGAATGGAAAATGAACCGTATTTATACTAAGTATTTGTATAAGGGTTTGCGTTTTGAATTGTGAACTTATTTATGTATGTATTGTCGTGCGTCGAAAAACTGCGCACGGTGCATGAGATTAATTAATTATCACTGCAATACAGACATATTCAAAATTAAAAATGTCTTAACGTTTTAGATAGTTTGTAATCGTTTTTTTATTAACGGGAGCTATCAAACGAGCATTCCACGAGATGGTAAGTGGTCGCTGCCGCTCATGGACATCTGTAATCAACCCAAGATAGATTCGAAGTTCTTTCTTAGGTCGACTACAAATACGTTGCTACCCCTGATGACTAAGTTGGAACGCCTACATCCTTCAAACCAGAACACAGCAGCAAGACTACTGCTGTTATAAGGCAGAAATAGGTGGGGCGGTGGTGCCTCCGAAGTCGAACCGTAAAAGGTTCCACCACCCTGACCCATTATGAAACTAAAAAAAAACATTGTATTAATCTATGTAGATTCCCTGGTGTAACTTTCTATTTTTGTATGTATATAGGGTAGCCCAATTTACGTCTAATGTTCTGGCATTTACAGATATTCGTAATCGGTAACCAACTCACAGAACGGAAATTGTTTTCAAGTCATCACATCATATTACTGTTCTTGAGAAATACGATAGAATGCCTTGTAGAACTAATATGCCAGATTAAACAGATCATATGACAATTAGTACCGTAATCAAACATTCAATGTATTAGAGGTTAAATACATTTAGTTATTTGTTACGCCTGTTTGTATGAAGAGCAGTGAACTGAAATTTAATTTCATATCCACTCTTAGTATTTCAATTTTAATTATTCCTCTGAAACTTAAATTGAATTGTGAACACGTCGACTACTTTATGAAAAAAAAAATTAATTCGTTCCGCCCGACGCCGAGCCGCATTGAAATTTTGTCAAACAATGCATTTTATCGTAGCAAATGTATCTCAATTATTCATTTGGTTGCACAATTAAATGTTTACGGTTAAAATTCGGAACTAATGTTGAAATATGCGAGCGGCTGTGACCCTTTGTTTTGTATTGTACATATATATATATATACATGTACGAGGTAACCTACATTTAGCTTTTAGTTATAAATTTTAGTGATTTATGCGACCACTAACGAACAAATATTTATTTATTTATATAAGTTCACCAACGGTAGTAACATTTAAATGTACACTGTTAAATAACATTTTTAGACAAATGCACTGCCACTTAAAGGTAAATATCACTTGCATAATAACAAAATAACAAATTGATTAACGATTATAAAAGTTTGTTTACGAGTTATGTTTAGTTTGTTATACGAGTTTGTGAGAAGGATTCGTTAAAAGTATGTTAAAATATAAGATATAAAGGTCTAAAGAGCCAAACAGGAAAAAACAAATAACAATAATAACATTTTAAATAATACACATTACTATTGTATGTACAAAGACGTAAGAAAATAAAAATATGATAATAATAAAAGTAGTTAATTTAAGGAATACATGTTACTATTTTCCTTAATGCAGCCAACGACATATGGTTTATATCGTTGTCAGTGGACTTACTTCTGTATTGTATACATTGTAAATATGCAAGGAGTTCAGTCTTTATTGTATTCCTTGCTGTCGCCGTGAAAGGTTCTTCTTCAAAGTTCTGCAAAGATAGCAGCGTCGCTAGTCTGTAACTAAGAACTAGAACTAGTATTGTTTATTAAGTCTGCTACTATCTGATAATTCTAAATTGAAGCTACAACTTTAAACAACAAACATTGTTATAGGGTAATATGCTAAAGTGTACTAATAAATCTCGCCTGTGTTTTGATTTTAAAGAAAATGATGCGTTTAGACATCTTTCTTTATCATACCATACATCTAAACTATAGATAGTATCTTTTTGGGTCTCTGTCTATCGATCTAGTGTTTAGATAACATATTTGACTTATTTCAATGTGTCTCATATCTTCATTAGACTCGCGACGAGAAATACTATTGTGGGGCTATGAATGTAAGCGATGCCAATGTAACTTAATGTGCGTGACTAAAACTGAAATATGCGAGTGTCACAGCTGGTGCATGTGGCACTGACGAAATTGCGGCGTTTAGTTATGCTTGGTGCCCTTTTAATGTATGGATTTGGCTGCAGTAGTTATACATATATGAGTACATGTATGGGGGAAGAGTGGCATGACGGCAAAATAATATTACGCGACTTCTATGGTATATTTTTTGCCCGCTAAAACTAAAATTTCGCCCGTTAATGTTTCATAAATGATAACACTGCATGACGAAGCCAGTTTCAATAGAAACGTGAAAAAACTAAATATTCAAAAATACCAATGAGTAAAATAAGATGAAAGATTAATATAATTTTTTGCTATTTATCCGGGTGCTGAAGATTAGAAGTCAGATGCTAAACATGCATAAGTGTTTAGCAATGGATTCTAAAATACAGCTTATATGCAAAGTAAGAAAGTATCGTGCATTAAATTTATTATATATTATTCTAATTCCCAAATATCTCTACTCCCTACAGAAACAATCATAATATTCTTCCCACCCATTTCGTCC
Source organism: Udranomia eurus (assembly GCA_018250275.1). Classification (NCBI taxonomy): domain Eukaryota; kingdom Metazoa; phylum Arthropoda; class Insecta; order Lepidoptera; family Hesperiidae; genus Udranomia; species Udranomia eurus. The sequence continues at coordinate 4,480 of DWNJ01002458.1, forward strand.
AGTTATAACGAACCCATCACAATATTGTCTTTCGGATAAATCGCATTATACCGAACATACCTTACTTGCGAGATTCGTTTTATTACGTACCATCCGAAGTCCGGATTCGTCTCGCCGCCAATGAACGTTGGACACTATCCCTGCACGGAAAATAAATTACGCAAACAATTAAATATCGGCAATAATAGGGACGTAGGGTGCGACAATTTGTCTAGACCGGTCCGATGGGGTAGCCCTGCGAGACATATACAGCGTGTGACATTTACTTATCTTCGTTTCATTTAGAAGCATTTAGAAGCTAGTATACAGTTGGATGTAAGGTAAATTTTGTGTTACGAATTCATATATTGTATTTCATACATTTCCTGGACGCCCTGGGTATTCTACACATTACCCAGGTATTACATTATAATTACATATATACTGAAACGACATAGAAATAAAAGAGATTAAATTTTTTTTTAATTAGGAAATATTTGACGCACCCCTTCTGTTCATCGTATTTTACTCGTAGTGTATTTAAATTTGTTTATGTAATTTATTTACCTAAATATAATTTTATCATTATGATATAAGTATTCAAGCTATTTAAACTGTAATAAATATATGGAGATGAAACATGTTTTCTTTCACGGTCCGATTCCGGAGGCACCACTGCCACACCTATAACATATATCTGCACTATAACAGCAGTATTCTTGCTGCTGTGTTCTGGTTTGTATGGTGTGGTCTGGGAGACATACTTAATCAAGGCGTGCTAACTTAGTCCTTCGAGGTAGCAACGCATTTGTGGTCGACCTAAGAAAGAACTTCCATCTGATCTTGGGTTGATTACAGATGTCCATGGGCGGCAGTGACCGCTTACCACCCGGGACTGCATGCTCGTTTGCTACCTTCCAGTTATTAAAAAAAATGGATCACAATATGTGCTTGATAGAAACATAACTTCATAGAAAAATAACTTCAGAATTAACCATAAACCTTCTTCTTAGTAAAGAACTGTATCCGTAACTAACCGTATCATACTGTATAGTACCATAGAGTTGTAAACCCATCGCGTAGTTAATGTAATTATGAGGCCGTTACATAAACGGTCCTGACTGGTTGCGATTAAGGACTTGTCCCCATGTAGAGGCCTTCAAAAACATTTGGAGCATACGATATATTTACATTACATTTCATAAATTTTTAGATAATGTCTTATGTATGATCTAAAATATTTTGATCAATACTATAATTCTTCTCATTTACTTTATAAGACTGTAAAGCATAGATTTTTTATTAGGTAAACAAAATAGAATATGTAAAAAGTCAATGTTTTATATTGAAAAAGAAGGATAAAAATGTGACTTTTGACCTTTTTGCGGTCATGTAATTTCATTCCCTCGGCTTTTGAGCCTTTAATGAAAGCCTTTGAGGTTAAAGGACAATAGATATTACATTTTTCATTACGCCTTTCGAGTAAGCATGTCTTAATTAATTGAGGATGGATAGATTTATGCAATTATTTGAAATTGGCATATTTCGTAACTTTATAATTTTTCAAAATAAGCTGTGTCATTATGAGACAATTTTTATCAAACATATATTTTATTTCTTGAATTGTATTGTCTAATGTCTTTACTTACTACTACCAAATATAACAATGACTGTTTGATATTTAATTACTTACATAACAATACTCATGTTTTCGCAAAGTTATATTATTTATTCTTCCAATATAAATCATTACCAAAGGTTTACGATGGATGTTGCAAACTGCATCTAACAGCTTGTATTTATTGGAAAAGTTAATGCACGTCGCTCTTGGAACACGTCCCTATCCAAAACAGAATTTAATGTAATTCAAGGGGCCTATACATTCTTTGTTCTTCTTCTTAAAACTTCTTCTTTGGGTTCCTTAAACTTAGGGCATGATGCAATCCTAGTATTTTCACTATAATTTACCTTTCTACGTATGAGTTTGAAATAGTTAAAATATTTACAAACGAAGAGAACGTCATCTAAACTGCATTTGTGTGAGTCTTTCATATGTTATCCTCTGTTAAATTAAGATAGAGGTCAAATATGTTGAAACTTTACTCTAGATTACTTCTAAGTGTTTAAAATGTCTTTGTTAATACTGACGTAACAAAGCTTGCCCTCCACCTGATAGTAAGTGACCCTGTCACTGTCACCCATGAACATCTGTTTTCAACCCAAGACAGGATCTAAGTTCTTTCTTAGGTCGACTTATGGGGTGCAATGCTAATATGTATGGTAATCAATTTGTAGAAATTTAGTAACTTGAGCTAGCAGTATCACATCGTTGGACAGTACTGGACGGTTTTGTTATTAATTGGTCTATTCCTGTAAGTAATAGCCCACTGCACCGAAACCATTACAGCGCGGTTGCATAACGCGGCCTAAATGTACCAAGAACCGTGATTTTGTAATTGTGCCGCTTTGTCACTGGTAGAAATTAGGCCTTTTTCTGTACTAATATTATAAAGAGAAAAGACTTGAATGATTGTTTGTTTGCATTAAAAATGCTCCCAAACGACTGGATGGTCAAACATTAGAATCGTACTTTATGCCGGATGCACATAGGCGATAGAATATTTTATAATATAAATATAAAAACGTTAGGGATCCGTATGAAAACTTCATTTTGGGTAAGTGTGAAAAAAATACCAAAAAAAATCCTTGCGTGCGCTGCGGAAATTATTGGCAATAGAGCAAAGTGATGCACTACAGTTTTATAGAAAACATTCATTTGCAAATAAGTCCCTGATACCATATGTCTATTATATTTATGTCAGAATGACTACATTATCAGTAATCAATCCAAGCAGCGCAAGGCGGGCATCTTCCTCACACATAATTTCGGGCCCTGTGAAAAAAGTCAGAAGCCAATTATAATTTATATAATTTATTGTAATCAAGAGTCAAATTTTCATTTTAGCTCGAATTGAACATTCACTTACGGTAGATTTAAAAATTATTTGTCAGCGATCTAGGGTATTTCGAGGAAAAGAAAACCCAAGACAGGATCGAAGTTCTTAAGTCGACATGGTGCTCTCCCTGAGGACTAATTTGGAACGCCTCGTGTGTGTCGAAGTGTGTTTCCCCGACCACACCGTTTCAAGCAGATCACCAGCAAGAACACTGCTGTTATAGAGTAGAAAAAGGCGGTGGGGCCTCCGAGTTATGTCATCCATATCCATTTGAAATTTCAGGTCATCAAATATCTCGTGATTACTGTTACCTGACTAAGCAATATAATTAACCGCAGGGGGACTTTGGGTTCGTTACTACAAATGAGGGCTAGTTTAAGTAAGGATCGATAGAATTATAAATGGATTTGGCCTGTGAGTTTGTGGTAGTAGTGGTTACATTCCTTCGTTTTGGTTTATTGAATATAAAGCCAATTTAACTCCTACTTGTAAGACTGGGATTAAAGATACTTATCCAAGGATATTGCAATGCGTCTCCAACCGACGTTAATTGGATTTTGAATTCATTCATCTGTAATTCTTAAAACCTTTTGTCTTAGCAATGGATGACACTGAAGCAGTTTTGCGGAGTAGAGCTCTGGCTCTGAGGTAGCAATAAAGAATGCAGCCCACCTTACGGTAAGTGATTACTGCCGCCATGGACATCTGTAATCAACCCAAGACAGAATTGAATTTCTTTCTTAGGTCGACCACAAATGCTTTCCTACCCCTGAGGACTAATTTGGAACGTCTCTTTAAGTATCATTCCTTGACCACCCCCTTCAAACCATAACACAGCACCAAGAATACTGCGGTTATAAGGCAGAAATGGGTGTTAATGCGAAGTAGAATATAAACATAAAATGTTCGGGATACATGAGTAACTTTATATATTCTGCTAACAACATCACATCTAAAAGTAATTAAAACGTAATCTCACCAGTCGCATTACGGCAATACTGCCGTCGACGAAGTATGCCCCTAACCGCAACTTGGCACGTCCTGACACACGGCATCCAAACCTCATAACGGTTGGGCGCAAAGCGATCGAAGTTCCCCAATAATGATTCCGTGCCAAACGCCTAGCCCCCAGGTACTGTGCAAACGAAAAGGCCGGAATTAAATTGATGATTCAAATTCAGTGCATTAGTGTTTTGTCGCAAATCCGCCGCCGGCGTTACAACACGTGTCGTTGTGAGTGCGACAGCGGGTTTTGCGTCACCCTTAAATTTACCCGTTTTCGAACTTTGATGTTTTTGGAATTGCGTAGCTTGAAATTAAGTTTGCGCATTCGTATAATACGTTTGTTTTGATTGTATTCCGATTTATCTTTGTGTATGATAACTTGGTTCGTTATTAACTATTTAGAACATTTTATTTCTATGACACTTATAGATAATAAATATATCATTCAGGAAAATTACAATAAGTACATTTAAAATGAAATTCAGGTTTTAAAGATATGAAGAACTTTAGGGGTAGACAAAAACAGTGTTTTTTAGCAAAATAGTTGTAAAATAGATCCTGAAAATTATTCCATAATAGATAAACATATTGGCTTAGTAAATACTATTATATTTCTGTGCTTTGAGTCTAATTGTTATCCTTTGTAAGAAAGGGATGGCCAAATTTTCCGTACATTTGTATGCAAATAGTATTCAAGAGGAAGAAATTCCAAGAAGAGGAAATGGACAATACAAAGTTAATCAAGCGCAACCAATTATAGGCTATCACTTAGCATGGACATTACAAGACATAAATATCACAGACTAAACGCAATAAGTAGGATCGAAATGAAATGCGTAATTCCTTTCGCCCCGACGAGCGACTGCCTCATCCGAGAGAGGGATGAGAATTTTATGCAATCCTGATCTTAGATAAAGCTCGGTTAGGGTGCTGAGGCCTAGATAGACGTTTTTTAATGCAAACCGACAACAAATAACGAATAAATATTCCCTTTTTATTGTTGAGCTGTGATGCGACGAATGCTTTGATTTAGGGAGCGATCAGAGGGGTTGCGACGAATTGTGGTCGAAATTATTCGGGATAGCACAGGGATTTATATCACCCGCTGTCAGTAAACCGAGAGGCATCAAGTTTCGCCGATATTAGTAGGGCATCGACCTAGGGTTTTCGGTGAAATGTCTTTCGAATTTTACAAATTATGTGCTGAGTGTAATGACGCGTCATTTGATTCCCTGAAACTGTACTGCTATAAACGAGATAGGATTACATTCGATTCGATTTACGAGATTACGAATTAATATTCAGTGAGGGATTTTGGCGTGGATAGGATTTTTGTTCGTTTTTAATATAAACAACGCGCTCAATACTTTGTTTTGGTTTTTCGGTGCAAGGATTTTCCCTTTTAGCTTGGCTCTATTGTTGTGAAATTTCGTACACGTGTTTCAAATAGATCCGAGCGAAGTTTAAGGCGATGTCTCCCTAAATCGAGTGGCTATAAAAACAATCAGTTCCATTTCTTGCTCGTAGTGAGGAAATAAGAAACAGACGGGTCGGTATTGCACCAATGGGATACGGGGAAGTTCACTTTTTATGGGCCCCAGAAATTATGTTCGGGTGATATATGGAGACACTTCTGCTCCTGGAATTTAAACGCCCGTTTTCGTAAAGGCTACTTACGGTGGGGCGTGAGTACGACCCCTAATAAATTCAATGAAAGTAGGATTGTTGGAATTATTTCGTTTATTGTTTTACTTATTGCGAAACTTGTAATTTATTTTTGTGCTGTGAATTTGTTTTACTGACTCCACGCTTAAATATAAACAATAAGTCTGGACTGTGTTTCTAAAGCGGATATAATTTACTTTTATATTACAATTGTTATTCATTTAACTTTGTTGAATGGTGATAATAGTAACAACACAATCGTGCTTAATAATTTCTAATTCACACATTCAAAAGTAATTCCAAATCCGAACCATTTAGGTACGGATTTTATATTGATATGTAAGTGTGTATATCTTTTTCTTTTTTTTTATGACTTGGAGGTAGCAAACGGGCATGCAGTCCACCTGATGGTAAGTGGTCACTGCCGCCCA
>DWNJ01002459.1:0-10515 GCA_018250275.1 Udranomia eurus
GGCTTGCAGATCACTGCACCCTTTGCATTAATATGTACACTTGCATTACATTTGCCAACAGTTTAAGTATTCTGAGCGTGTTATCCGACTGCAACCTGAATTATTCCTTGTGTCATTTAGTAAAAGCGATTTAGGAACCGTTCGTGGATCAGACGGCATTACGGCATCGTAGCCGGTTCACAATGCCTGTAAATGGAAAACGCTTTCTTTTGCCATTTTGTGCCTTGTACTTGAAGACTGTTTTAAAGGTGATAAGATACTGTGGCTTTACTCCGGCGACAGCACCGTGACACCTGTCTCTATTTTCACGACTCCGGCGACAGCACGGCTTCACCCGTTTCTGTCTTACAATCTGTATAAATATACAATCTATATCATAAATCTGCAAGTGATTGCAGTTTGTACATGGCAGATATCTAAGAGAAAACCATTTTAGGGGTTTTGTTACAGAATAGAAAACAAAAAAATGTTTTTTAGAATTTCTGTCTGTTTGTCGGTTTCTCAGTTTGTGAAGTTAGTTCAAAAATTACCATATCAATTTCCTACGCACATCATCTATAATAAATATAAATAATAAAAATGTCGTAAGGTGACTACTAACTGTCATACAGCAGACCCATAACTTCGCCATTAACAAACCAGAAAATGGTACGCTTCGCAACTCATTAAATGCCATCAGAATATTTTCGATTAGCTAACGGCGTCCGGCAACACTCGTTGAATCAAATTACCGTCGCACCTTTGTGAAATTCGGAACGAGTTTTTGAATATTTATGCCTCATTCAAGGTCCTATAAAGGGTGATGGATGTAACACCGAACGCCGGCGTTCGTTTGATATTTTTCTTGTTACATTATTAAAATGTTATATAATCTTATTAGTTATATGAAGTATTTTAAGTCGTTAATATAAATATTGATTTCAGTCATAATATATTTTTCATACCTCTCATTATTAGCTAGCTGGGTGCTTTATTACTAATAGGGTGGGCCCAAAATGTTAACAGAGCCACGATTAGAATTTAAAAAAAGAGAAGTATTTTTAGAGAAAACTCTAATAGTATAACTCTACCGATGCACCGTTTAAGCACCACATGTACGCATAAAGGCAGATATTTAAGTACGGAGTTCCTATTTCGTCCTTATGGCTGGAAGGTAGCAAACCAGCATGCAGTCCTCCTGATCGTAAGTGGTCATTGCCGCCCATGTACATCTGTAATCAACCCATGACAGGATCGAAGTTTTTTCTTAGGTCGATCAGAAATGCGTTGCTACCCCTGAGGACTAAGTTGAAACGTCTCGGTTCAGTATATCTCCCTGACCACCTCCTTCAAACCAGCACAAGAGCAAGAGCACTGCTGTAACAATACAGAAATAGGTGTGTCGGTGTTGCCTTCGAAACCGAACCCTAAAATGCTCTACCACCTTCTCTCGGACATTGCTTATTTTATCTAAGTACTACTTAAATTCATTATTCAAACAGGATAAACATAAGTTGAACAAATTCGTCCACGGCACGTTCTACTGTGGCTCTACTTTTACGTTGTTCCCTATTCAGTTGTTGTAACCGCTTAAAATATAATATAGTAAGAGATGGGCATGTAATATTTATATACTATTACTCGCGCTGTTTTAATAATAAAGTCTTTCATTCAACAGAATTCCGACTCGGAAAAGTGCCGTAGTAGATTTTATTTATTTATTAATTTGGGCACAAAATGTGCCCTATGTTTAAATTTTATCAACGTCATATTTTTTTATAACATTGAGGCAGCAAACGAGCATACAGTCCACCACAGGCCGAAGTCCATTTGGGGGTTTGAAAACATCCGACATACTGGTTGGCCACTAATCAGTTCTTCCGCCAACATGCATTGGAGCAGCGTGGCGAAGCATGCTCCGGGCCTTCACCAGTTGTGGGAAGAGACCTGTGCCCAGTTGTGACATAAAAGGGTTACGGCCACCAACATCAAAGGGAATTCTGTTATCTCCAAATTATATAAATGAGGCTGGAGTTCTAAAATTTCAAAATTGCCTGATTAACTAAATTTTGATGACAAATGACCTGTATTGTCGAATAATCTCGCTCATCTGTGGTCGTGTCAGCATGTCAACTGAGCCGCTTTATTAATGGGTCAATTATTCACTTGGGAATCACGTAGCCTACAATATGATTAGGTCTGCAATTGTGATGATAGACATATTGTGCAGGAAATTAAAGAAAATAAAATGTTCATCGTTATTTAGTCAGATATTGTAAATTATGATTAGGAGTTTTATTATTTTTTTAAGACAATAATATACGAGTAGGATAAGTAATTCATTATATGCAAACAGCAAAATGATCGTCCTTCAAGACTATTTCTTGACGGCTCCTCAGATAATGCATACTCATAAGGAGCAATTATAACTAAGGTGGCTTACTGCTTCCACGAATGGCATATAAACCCTCCTTTCAATTGGCGATATTGGCGAGTAATAAGTTGCTGACGCTAGCCTTTTTATATATCGTCTTAAAACTGCTAGAGCAGCGGTTATCTTAATAGCCAATTACAGTTCCCCCGCTGAGCAGCACAACGAGACAATGACAGATAATTGGTTCCGACGAGTTGAATTAGATTGTAGTAGACCCTTGCTGAGTATCAGAAAATACGATATAAAATTCATTGATCAAAATATCTTCAAGACTTTGAAGTCCATTCAAAGAGACTTTGAATAGTGAATTTGATTTTGAAACAATTTTACTTTTGTTAAGGACTTGCTATGATTTACTTTTGAATATTGGATTAAGGTAAGGTATAAATAGGTACAAAACTTAAGTTTGAGTTGAATTCTTCAATCTTCTCGAAATTTATTAAACACGATTATATAAAACAAACATAGAAATAAGTAACAATAGAAAGATATCGCGAGTCTTATCGTCTAAATAAGTGCTTAAACCATGATTAGCCCACATTTTACTTAGTTTTACAACAATATTAAAGTTTTCATTTTAAATTGTGTACCAACAATTTAAACTTGTTTACTTTTTTCATATAGATGACAGGGAAAAGTAATAGACTAATAAACGTTACCTAGAAGTCCAAAACATTACCGAAGCTAGTAATTCTGTATCAAGAGTTAATAATTAATCTCAAGACTGAATACATTGTTTAGACGTAACTGATTTGTTACATGAGCCAATTCACAAGTAATCTGACAAGGATACATGTAATGGAGATCTAATTTAGGATGAGAAAATGCAAATTCTCCGGGAGCTCAATTATAACTGAAAACCAAACCTGAATTTTAACGTACATTACCTGAAATGTTCTCATGTATCGCTGTTGATTAATAAAAGAACAGTAATGAAAACAAAAGCAATAAATAAAGCCGTTTCAATACATCGGCAATATTATTTGAGCGGGCTTGGATACTCTCGATTAGATAACTAAAATGTTCAATTAAAAACATATCGGCCAATTGGACCGCGACCAATTCTATGCTCGTGTACAGTATTTAACCGAAGTAGAACCTCATTACAATGAAATAATGGACGCTGTAGGCACTTGTGTGGTGGACTGTTGGGAGCTGTGGAACAAAGCGTTCATTCTCTATGCGAACATTGTGTTCGGCCATAATGCGATTCCCGTTCAATACGAAGCGAATCATTGATTGGATATTATGTGTGCTGCCGTGGAATATAAGGTACCTAATAATAGGAATGGAAGTAATCTTCGAATTAGATCATATTGTAGGATTCCTGAGTGCTAAAGACGCAAATGGACTCGATAACAAGATATAAATGTTTCCGCATCTGTACGCATACATTATTTACTAACTTTAATAATATTGGTATTATAATTTTGGTTTTAAATGAAAGTTCTAAAAGTTAATTAAATACTCAATAAAACGAATAAAATATAGTATTTAATATGGCATAGCTCGAAAGCACCACACTCTGTTAATGTGCGATGGCTGTAATATTGCCTCAGATTAATATTAATATTCATATTTAACGGCGGACGTCAAATTTGATGCAACGGGATGAATGCACAATGATTGTTGTGTGATGGAAGTGACTCGGTAGTACGAAAGTATGGATGTGGTACTAGTAAATTTCGTATCAATTTTTTACGATATTTAGATGCTTGTTGTTTTTTCGTAATAGTACTCGAATACATCTCAAAAGCAGCATTATATAACAAGCCAAGCTAATACGAAGATTTATTATGGGGAGTATAGCACTTACAATATATTCGTGTCGTGTCGTTATACTAGATGATCCCGGCGAACTTCGTATCGCTCTTTTTCTGTTCCCGTCCCCAAATTCCACAGGATCACTTGATAGACAGACAGACACAGAAATATAAAAAATGGTTGTTTAAGTATTAAGATAGTAAAAATGCTGCACTTTAAAAAACCTAGTTATTATACTATATACCTTTCCTAATTACTTACGAATAATAAAGAAAGACGTTATCCGAAATAATTTATTCTCATACAGACTCCAAAATTTGGCGTGAGTACAGTATTGCCGTAATAATCTAGTATCTCGCATTACATTGACGGGACTAATCACCCACACAAGACTAATCACACAGAGCCACGAGAGGTTATGACAATCGTTGCAATAGGATGCAATCGATCGAAATATAGGTCACAGGTGGAGAGCATGGATTGCGGAAATCAGTTAATTACAACGAATGTGCTGCATTTTCTATTAATGCAGCGGATATGACTGTAGCTACTGTTCCAGCATATAATTTTGCTTAAAGAAATATTTATATCGGTTTAGTTTGGTTAATTTTTTTACTAGCTGAGCCAGCGCTTCGTACTGCCTCCCCGTCCCCATTCCACAACTGTTTTACTTATAAACCGATTTTTATGAAGCAAACACTTAATGTTAAGTGAAGTTTACCCCAATACATTAGTGAAAACCGCATTCAAATCAAAATTAAAAATAATTTACCTTGGGTAAAGACCCCTAAATGGTTTTCTCTTAAATACCTTCCATGTACAGAGAGCACTTACAGACATATTATATGCATATAGATATATAGATTTATAGATTTTGGTAATTTTGATAATAGGATAAAAATGAGTTGTAATGATTTATATATATGTTACATACATGATAAAATCTAAGTATTTATCTCACTCACATTTTTTTATTTACTTGTAAATGTTTAATATTCATATGTAAGTATATATATTTGCGCTTAGTTCTCAAAGAAATAAATATTAAAGGTGAAAAACTCTTTACAATTTGACTTCGGAATCACCACCGCCGCACTGATTACTGCCTGCTGCCTTACAACAGCAGTGTGCAGTTACTGCTGTATTCTGGTGTGAAGGGTATGTGTAAGGAAGACACGAATACCCGAGACGAAATTAGTTCTCAGGGGTAGAAACTCATTTGTTGTCTACCTAAGAAGTACTTCAATCTCATCTTGGGATGATTTCTGTTGTCCATAAGCAGCAGTTAGCACTTACCATCAGGTGAACTGCATGTTCGTTTGCTACCTCAAATAAATATATATTATGTATATATATATATTATAGTGTTTACTAATAGGCTGATGATAATCCAAAAAACAGTGTCCAAAGTTTCTTTAATCGATGTACACCGCCACGCAGATTGCCAATTACAAATCTTCCGTTGATCGCGCAATCTTTTCATTTCATTCACTGGTTGGGTTTCCGTCGGACATGAATGGTTATTGTGATTTATGAACATACTAGTACGTTCGGGTTTTCATGTAATAGAAGCAGTTAGAGAAGATGCAATTCGCCTGTTGTTGAGTGACGTAATGTTTACTCATGTTTACTTATATGGTCTTGTTTATCGTAACTAATATTTTTAGTAGAATTAATGCACAGTATACGTTTTTTTGTTTCAGTATTAATAATTTTGTTGAGCTCATCGGCTGGGCTCTTGTTAGGAGTGGGGTCAACAGTGAGTTAGGATCGACATTTTTGTTCTGGTTGGGACGTTGCTAGCAGATGTCTCTTGCACATGTCTCTGACTCTTAGCCCTCTCATAGAGTAACAAAACCTGGTATAAGATCAGTTTTAGTCCTCGTTCAGTTCAGTTAACAGTATATTTTAATTGGAAACACAACAACAACTTAAGATGTAGTTGCCAGCAAGTTCCGGACCTAACTATAATTTTGACGAGTCCTAGCCGAGATATAATTATATATCTTATTAGCTAGTCGTTTTTCCCTTGCGGCTTTTCCTTCATTATAAGATATTATAAGTATGTTAAATCTTTTATGATCAAAACTATAATCACTAGCTTATACACTACCTTCAATCATGGAACATAAAGTAGCTCATACAATTGCCGTTAATTACTAAACACAATCGCTAATGAAGTTGAGATCTGAGATTATACAGATTTATGACAGAGGATCTCGTTAATGGGCGAAGTTGATAGAAGTTTAAACAGGATAGTGATAAAATCGGGCTGATTACAAAACGCGCGGTCAGTAATTAAGTTCCACCAGCTCGGTGCAGCTAGGAAAATGGAGCGGCTCTTAATAATATTCACGTTTTGCTCATATTGTAAGTTAATTTTTAAAATGTGTACAAAATTGACGTCTTCGTGAGCCACGAAGAAGTTGGGTTGTACTCGTAAGCTCAGAGTCAATAAGAATGATTATTTTATTATTACCTTAGTGCCATGGATACGCAAAGACTGTCTTCTGACTCGTTTTACTTGGAAGAATTAGACGTTAATCGCGTTGGCAAATTATAACGTTAATCAGATCCTCATATTCTGTCATCATTTGCAGCACCATCCTATCTCTTCATTTGCCACCAAACTTCAGATACCGATGAGTATGCATAGTGACCATCAAAACATATTTTTCATGCAGTAAACATAAGGGAATCGACATCATTCACTTCAGTACTGTTACTAGTATTCTTCCAGGTTCCCTTATAAGACTTCACATTAGTATGGGCAAGGTCTTCTTCCCAGGTTCCTTTATATTTGGTGCACCACAGCGATCTAAATTCCCGTTACCACTGCCTGATCTCCCACCACATGAAGTGGCGACACCATTTTTCGCCTTTGATGGTATTGATTACGACGAGCTCCCCATTGGCTTGAAAGATAAACATAATGACTGCTATGGGCACTGGCTAAGGTGTGTGCGGAATAGGTAAGTTTGAGAATTTTAATTACGAAGTACCTACGAAATGTATAGTCCTATTCTTTCGTGTGATAAAGAAAATGGATGAATAAAATGTGAATGTATTCCAAACGATAACATAAAATGATGAAGTGAAATGTGAGGACACTAATAAAGAGTCTTCAGACATAAAAATATGGGACGTAATATAAACTCCAGTGCACTTACATTTTAATTAAAAGCAAGTACTCGTACATGTGTACATTTAAATAATGTTTTGAAGAAAATTTAAAACATTCTTGATGTAGTGAAAAGTTTGATCGAAGGAGACGGACGGACGAAAAATTGCAAAGGAAAAGAGATCGATTGGAATCGTTTGAGGTTACTACTAGAATAGCAAAGCCATCTAACACATGAGTTTAACTACAGTCACAAATCCGTCCGACCACAAATGGAAATCTAGTTCTGTTTGAGATGACTTTAGTTTTGATGAGATTGAATGTTGGAGGCGAAAAGCAATATTTTGAAGCAGTACATTTGATAATTCTTTGTTTTTCCTCTTAAATTTAAAACATATCTGTACGATACATGTTACAGAAATCAATTCTACGTAGCCTGTACATTTAACCTAAAAACAAACGATGAGGGCATTTGGGGAAACTACTACAGCCAATGTGAAGTTGAGCTGCAGAACTGCCAAAATCGTGTATACTATGGAAAAGGCGTTTATGGGACTGGATATACAGATGGTACGTACATTTATTTATTAACTATGAATATTCATAGAATGTTTTACCGTGTTGCTACAACGCGGTTTAATAGAAGAAGGTACTGGTTGGCAACTAGTCTGTCGTATGTTTTCAAATCCGTAATTTGATTCCAAAAGATTTAATGACTTCTCTGCTGATAAAAACTAGAGCCGATTGCTTAATGTCCTAAGCACAAAAACGCGTATTAAAATACCAGTCAATCAGACCCAGTTTCCCGCTCCCGACGCTGCATAATTTATTTGATCGCTCATAACCTACGGATTTTATACGATTTGTTAAATATGTGTAAAGTCCGCATTTTTTAAAGAGTATTTTCTCGATTCGTCTAGCCTACCACATATGTGTCATAACATTCCGAAATTTACGATAGCACGTACACATTGCTTCATAACTCGAAATGTTGAGCAGGATAATCTTATGGGGTTAACAATAGCGAAGTTATATTCAGTTCCACGTCCTTGTTGCAAAATAAAGGCCTGGAAGAGGGAAGGAAGAGTGGAAAACATTGTTTTCTTGCGTTTTACTATTATTATTTTATTTCAGACAAAATCTTGTATTCCGGCGATGGATGGAATTGTTATAAATCCTCATAAAAAACGGTGAAATGGAAACTATACATATCGGAAAAATACGTGCAATATCAGAAATATTAATAAAATTAAATATGTAACGATGTGACAACAATTTGACATATCAAGAACATAGGTTCTACCCAAAACGATGTCCCATACGCAATCCCAAATAAGTAAATTTGTAATATGGTGGCAAGACTGAAATGAAATGTTTTTGTTCATTATAAGGCATATAAATACACTTAATGAACGTCATATACATTTTCATTAGTCACCGGTCATCGGCTTTCAACGCCTTCAGTTTCTCAAGCTATGGTAGATCGGGAGAAAAAATCGCGAAAAAGGGGCGAAAAAACTCCCAGCACTCGTGAAAATAAGACCAATACATAAGCCATAGAAACATAATAATACCTTAAAAATGGAGCGAAAAACAAAGCTAACCAAACACGGTAACCACGAGCAGATATATAAAATAGTTTCATTTTTTGCTTGTCTCTTTTCAAGACCGTACGAACAATATATTTCATTTTGAAGAACAATTGGGGATAGAGGAGCGTCGAGAGAGCACTCTCTGAGCGGTCAGTGTTGTCATTCCCCCGTGATTTATACGTTCTGGAGTATCTAGGACTAGCTTTCCGCTCCCTATTCCACTGGAATAAAAATGGTCACCTATAGCAATGAAATGACACCACTCGCATTTTATTTATTTTGTATTTGTACTCGTTTCCATTTATTTTAAACGACCAAGACCACTTTGATTGTTTCTTGTCGGTCTCAAGTTATGAGGTATGATATGTGAACGATTTCAGATTTAAAATCAGTCTTTAAGATTCTGTAAATTTAGTTGTGAATATCCATCTCTTTAACATCAGGTGGACAACGGACACATACAATTTTTATAATCCCCGAAATTAGTGCCTTCTTAACAAAGATTATGACGCGTATGAAACTGAACACTCTAATTAACATAAAGTTTGCTTAATTTTGAATTCTTCGTCTACTCAGAATACTTTGAGATGTTTCCTCAAACAAGTTTAGTCGAATTACTTAGAACTTTGAGATGTAAGAAAAGATGATTATAATCTGATTCTTGTTCAAATTGTGTTTCTTGTTTTATTTTGCTTCTTCAAACAGGGTTGTTTATTTTACTCGTGTTATTTTCATGTTGACACTTTTACGCCTCTTGTATATCACGTCAGTAAAATGTCCACGTAACACATTTAGGCGCTAAAGAAGAAAAGAATATATTGAGAACATTTTTGGTTTTGTTAAAATACTAACATAATATATCGTACAGGTCACCAGATCTAGTGATGATGCTAGTTAATTGGCTTCCCGTTTCCATTTAACCTTAAACGCTGATTTTGATGGGAGCGTTCAGTTTATGTTTCCTGACACCTTAATATCTCTAGCTGAAACACAAAGGTTCATCAGTAGAGCTACCTATTTCAATTTATACTCGTGCGTATATAGGAGCGTGTCTACCATCTGCTAGCTAACCTTGTTATATTTCGTCAATAAAATTAATCTGAATTATATTATTTCCCATCAAAACCACATTGAAATTCATAATCTTCACAGATTTTCCGAAGATTAATCGGGTTTCCAAACACAAATTATGACCGCCTTAAATTTTAATACCCAAATTATCATAAAATCTCTTTAATAATCTCAAATTCCTCGTCCGCTTTGGAATTTTTAAGAAGTTTTGCTGGGCTTAACCTAGAATTCTTATTGCTCCAACTTTATAAGGCTTTGGAGCCTTTCTTAAGAGCATTTTATAACTTTTTTATTTTATGGACTACTATTAGTACATGATATTTCTTTAATAGAATTATAATTTTGGAACTGTGTTTAACGGTTACTTATAAACTTATAGAAAAGTGTCAACAATTTAAGGAATCTCGAAAGCCTGAAGGTTGTAGAAACTTTTATTTTTAGTTCTTGCTACTGTGTTCTGGTTTGAAGGGTATGGCCAGGGAGACGTGCCTAACCGAAGCGTTCCAACTTAGTCCTCAGGGGTAGCAACGCATTTTGGTCGACCTAAGAAAAGA
>DWNJ01002460.1:0-10513 GCA_018250275.1 Udranomia eurus
GAGAGAGATTTAGAAGACTTAAAAAGGTAAACATTTCTCGCCCATGTTATAAAACTATAATGGCAGACAAAATTTATTACAAATGTGACCATTGTTATTAATTATTTTTTAAATTTTCAGATATTTTATTTATTTCAAAGAGTTTGGATCATACAACAAACAAATCAGACTTGTTAAAAGTCGCTCAAACTCAAAAGGGTCTATATTCGAAGACTTTTATACGTCCCAAGGGTCTTACAATAAAAATATTCCTTCTAGTTTAAGTATATCGCTTACCGCCGCTCTGCGTAGTTTAGAATATGAAAATGTTATGGGTACGTCTCATTCCGCGTCTGTCGGGCCAGGGTATAATAAAATTCATGAAAGTATATGTAAGTATTTAATATTAATTCTGTAGCGTTTTACTCATGATTGCATTATTTAGTATTAAATCTCTGTAATATTTTTAGTTAATCTTGTAATTCGTCCTTAATTATTTCTCGTTATATTTTTCCAGCAACTACGTCGTGTTCACCGCTTAAAATTCACAAAGATTTATCAAAATCCAGCACTTTTGAATCAGTTTATTGTACATTATCATCAAGAGTCAGAAGTATTATACCTTTCATAAAGGTCGCCTACCCGGATATGAAGGGTGGCCAAAGTTTGAACCATCCAGAACCACTCAATAAAATTGATCGAAATTATTGCAGGTGTGTACAAATGTTGATTTACTGGAATGATGTTTACATATACACCCATATTTATATGTTAGTTATATATATACACATTTATTACACATTAGCTAAAGTCGATTCTGGCACCAACTGCCACCAGATGCCTTATAACATAACTCAATGTTATACAAAAAAGGTTCCAGAAGTGGGCGCTAGATTCAAGTTCGTTTTAAGCACTGCAAAGTGGATCTAACCGATTATAATAACGCAGCGGAAATTCCTTACACTCTTCAGAACCAATTTCAACCGTTTATGAGATTCCTCAAATAAAGCAATGATGTGGAATGTTTTTACCCTTTCAAGTCTTTTCCCAGAACATTACGCGATCTATTCGGTAACTGTATCACTGATCGAGTCGCAGATAGACATTACATAGATATGTGTAATTCAATGTAATTCACATTCCAATTGAGACAATTACTTCATTTTATTCCTATTAGATTTACCCTTGTAATGAAAATCGACCAAATAGCTTTTAGTTCCGACGAGTATTTAGGAACGTCTCAAATATTTTCTTTTAATGAAAACAGAAAAAGGTTGTTAATTCGGTTCCATCTTTTAAGTTTGTTATGACAGAGCTCCGCCGCTTGAAAAGCGATGTGGATATTTTTTTTGTTGGGATATATTTCCCTTCCTTCCACTTTGATCCTATTTTGAGGAAAAAATACCATGCATTTTTTATTCAGACCAAATCTATTTATTTTTAGTAAAATTATATAATATATTATATTATACTTGATTACTTTCAGGGCTAAACTTCTGTCGTGTGTAGATAGAGCAATAAATCCGGAGGCTTATATGAATGAAGTTGTTTATGACTTAGATGTTTTAAATGCTTCCGGACCGAACACCGATGTAAATTTACAGAAAAGGTATTTTCATATTCATTATGAGAGTTTGTCATTATACTTGATATGAATATTAGTTCTGAAGTAAAGCAAATTTGTCTGTGATTTCAGTTCCGACAACTTATTTCTCGGTAATACGGATGAACAGGAAATCACGAAACTCAATACTTTTGCCACAAAATTGAGTTTCGAGTCGAGATTTGAATCTGGCAATCTAAGGAAAGCTATCCAGGTAGACGCCGTTTCAAGTTAATCGGTGAAGTGCTTTGAATTTTAAAATTTTATACATAACACGATGAACATTTTTGTTGCATACACATTTTTCTTTATTGAAACGTTTTATTATATTTCTTTATACACGATTATTTTAAATGTTTTTGAGAAATAAAGAATCTTAAATCTTATTTGCAGGTAGGCCCAAGAGAGTACGAGCTTATATTGATGCCAGATGTTAACTCCTCTAAAAGGCATCAATGGTTTTACTTTGAAGTACGTCACATGCAACAAGGCCGTCCATACGTGTTCAATATTGTCAATTGCGAAAAGTCTGATAGTCTATTTAATTTTGGTATGAAGCCTGTTTTGTATTCAGTAAAGGAAGCTGTTTTAGGAAAACCAGGTAAGGAATGTGCAGATGGCTTGATAACTATAATTTAAATTTTTTGTTCGCAAAAGAATATCGATTAAGCGTCATATTTAGGGGAAGAGTGGTATGAAAGAGCCAGTTTAATAAAAGAGGAACATAAAGTAAAAGAAAAGTAATCAGCAATAAGATTTGTATCATAATTTATGGTTTAATTCATATCGAAAGCCGCGGGAAAAAGCTTGCTTAATTGCCTTAGATTCTTTGCTTGACTTTGCTATCCTGATAAAGTTTTTAGGTATCCGTATATTTTATATATGAATAGTAGTATTAGAAGGTGAACAGTAAAATCTCAGTGGTTTGAGAGAGAGATCTCAGAGAATTTGCAGTCGCGCTCTCCAGGTGTTTGGGTGCGAATATTAAGAATCTCTTGTTTGCTAAAATCATACACACCTAGTATTAGAACTACGAGTAATAATGCTTTTCCCAATTTACACTTGGATTTTACGAAAAATTATATGTTTAAATTGGTTACGAATATGACTATCACATATCGGAATTTCAATTATAGATCTGCTAGAAGAGATTTCATATTGAAATAAGAAGTACTTTTGTACAATTTGTAACACTATTTTTGTTGTAAATTTACCACATTTCACCAGTTTATATGCCAGTTTATTTACCAGTTCGTGTATACAAAAATTGTAAAATAAATGGTTTTAAACAGGCTGGGTGAGAGCGGGTTCGGACATCTGCTACTATCGTAACAGCTACCACTACGCCAATCAGAAGAATAGCAACAAGTGCTACCTGACTGTGACATTCAACATCGATTTTCCGCACACCAACGACGTTTGCTACCTCGCTTACCACTATCCGTACACGTATTCTATGTTGATGGTGAGTGGTGTTAATTAAAGTTTCATTTAACATGTCATGTTCAATCCTGATGCATTTAGTATTGTTCCATTGCTTTCTTAACTCCAAATAGGCGAGCTGTTTCGCCGGAATCTAGCCTGATAGGAAGCCTAAGATGGGGCTTAATGTAAAACACGCTAGCCCAGACTTTAGGCCTTAACTCTTGCCTTGAATATTTATGATGAAGAAGAAGAAATAACTATTGAACATGTATTGTATTACTATTATATAATTAATATAAAAAAGATGCAGATCGAAAACAATCCTAAGACAAGCAGTACTTCCAAGCAATCCAAGCAAGTGCAATAGGCGTTTAATTAGGATACCTGAGGAAGGAAAAGTAACAGTACGGAGTTGACTCTGATGTAGCCATTAAGCTTTTTCAAGCGCATAACCGTAACATGTTTTCCAGCTTATCTAACGGTGAACTTTTTCCTAGACTCGGATATGGCAGTGGAGTGTTGAGATGCCCGCAGGGGCATACCTTCGCGTGGAGCCGCTCTGCTATTCCCTAAACAGCAATGAAGTTCCACTGCTCACTGTGTCAGCCGACGACACACCCACTAATCCTATTGCGGTATGTATTTGTTCAATCTTTCATTCTGATCAAACGAAGTAATTTTTATTCTGGCGTTTGGCAAGGAAGATCACTAGGACCGCTATTGTTTTACTTAGTGCCTTCGTTTCAGTTAAATGAAAGAAGAAACGATAACCTACCAATCACGAAAGAAATAACACGCAAAATACATTATATATATTTTTATATTATCATAACGATTCAGTCATTATATTTAAGGGTTGATTAATATTAATATTAATTAATTCTTTTAAATATTAATTAATTCTCTTGATTAATATTAATTAATTCAAACGGTAATTAGGCCTTCTAATTCAATTACGCGTCACCAGCCTAATACGCAAAGGTATAATCTAATATTCACCATACGATAAATTATTTCACATTTGCTTCATTAAACACTGTGAGTGGACCCACATGCTTTTACATTCAAAATTATGTCAATTGTTGTGTAACTTATTGTGTACCTCATGACCTCATTAACCTCATGACGACCCGTATTGGCGTAATTGTCTCCATGCCGGACTGCCGTTCGAATGGTCCTGCTTTCGATTCCCAGCAAGGCAGAAATTTGGAGGTGGTTTAAATTTCTGTTCTCAGCCTGGGTGTTTATGTTGTTGTATTTGTGTGTTGTCCACGTCACCCACGACAGAAGGAATTCTAGTGTTGTGCAATGAGTGTGAAAGCGTTATTTATTTAACATTAATTTATTTGTACAGGATCGGGAGATAATCTTTCTGACGTCACGCGTCCACCCGGGCGAGAGCAACGCGTCCTGGGTGATGGACGGCACCCTGGGCTACCTGCTCGGGGACAGCGTAGCCGCGGCGGCGCTGCGCTCCAAGTACGTGTTCAAGGTGGTGCCCATGCTCAACGTCGAGGGGGTCATCAATGGATGGTGAGTTTCCTTTACTGGATAATGTATCTAATGGATAATGTTTTATGTCGAGAAGCGCGTATAGCCCCGCGGCTTGTGTAGATCGCATGCGATCGTGCCAGTTAATCAACGTCGGGTGCGGTCAGTAACTGATTGGTTTTTACCTATAGTAGTATTTTCATGTGCGTTTCCGGGCTTCGGAAGGTACGTTAATCGGGCCTGGTTGTTATCGACATATAGCAGTCGTTTAACCTCATCGGAGTCTAGTTGGGGCTTTGAAAACATCCGACATACTGATCGGCCAATAACCATTTCTTTCGCCAACACGCATTGTAGTGTGGCGGAGTATGCTCCAGGATTTTCCCAGCTATGCGCAGAAACCTGTACCCAGCAGTGGCACATAAAAGGGTTGCGGTGGATGAGGAGTCTTATCGTAGAAATAAAACATCAGTGTTAATCGAGTTTAGAATTTTATTAACTTCGCTACATCACTATTCTTTAAATTCTTGAGTTTCAACTTAATATACTTAACTAGGTACGTCACATTATAAACACTACCTTAAACCATTATTCCGAATGATATGTCCAGACAATATCCGAGAATTTTCTTATATTAAATTACTAATATATTAATAAACGGTTTAAATGGAATACCGGAGATCTGACGCGTCTACTTAAATTATCTCAGCGAAGTTAGGTACCTACAATTCGTGGAATATTCGTTGTAAAGTTCACCGTTACTGAAGACGGAGGCAAGTCGCCGTAAACGAGTCGCCAGCACCTTCATAGTTACAAATTATTGCCCCATTAAAACCTTACATGTCCCACCACAGACGTGGTCTAAAATACATAATACATATTTATTACACACAAACCTCTCACTAGTAATAAAAAGTTGACGGTGGCATACACCCTAAAAGCAAGCACATATTAAAACGCTTCGCATACAAAACGCCTAAAATTATCGAATAATACTTTTGGTAGTAAGAATACGTAATTGTCACGGTTAGTTTAGTCTAAGCGTGGCCGTCGAGTCGAAGGCTAGTAGGCGGGGGGTGCCAGCATGCCGCTGGCGTGGACGGAGTGCTCGGTGGCCTCCGGCTCGACGGTGGACGGAGCGTCGTCGGCGGCTGGGGCGTCGCGGGCCACGTGGCTCAAGTACGAGGCCGGGTCGTCCCCGACCATGCCCTCCTCATCGTCGTACGGACCCTGCGTCGGCTCCTCCTTCTGCTCCTGCTCGTGGTCCTTGGAGTGCGCGTCGGCGGCTCGCGAGTAGTGAGAATCGATTTGCGGTGGGGATTTGAGCAAGGCACCGGTCTTCAGGTGCGGTGACTGGAGGCCGTCGAGGGATGAGGGACGTAGCTTGCCGATAAGGTCGTTCAGGGTGAAGTGGGTCGGTAGGTGCTCGGAGCGCGGTGGCGGCGGCGACGACGACGTAAGAGGGTGAGCCGTCGTCGTGGTCGTCAGCGATAGCGGCTTCCTGAAGGACAAAACGGACACCGACCCTCGTGTTAGAGAGCCGCTTGCCAGCTTGATTGCAAGAACATTCAAGTTGCAAGTTCTTGTTATGTAAAAATGTCTTAAGTAAAATGTACAATCGAAGAGATACCAAGCAAAGCCCCCTTCACCCACCCACCAAATATTGTCAATAATTTTGAAATATCGTTATAATGTACGCCATGAGGCCATAAATAAATGACAACGTTTTTAAAATGTTTAGAATTTAAAAGCCAAATTCTGCTGGGTGTAGGGCTCTTGTTTGGTGGTTGGGTTGGCGCAGAAGCCTAATCCCGCGGGCCAGCGCGCTTGTCTTAGTTAAACGACCGACTAGTCGAAATATCGTTATGTTAGCGATCCAAACTACTTGATTCTATACTTATTAATATGTACTAGAACACTCATTACGGTGGATATGTCGTCCTGGTGACATTTTGTCGTGATAGGTGCTCGATATTTGAGTTTGTAAAGCTGTGCAAAATACTACGTCTCAATACAAGTGAGGGCATGAGAATAGAGAGCGCGCGGCTTGTCGGGGAGCGGGCCTCCGGAGACGGTTGGCATCTCACCTGGCATTACCCCTGCGCGGAGGACACGGGGATGGAGCCGTAGTTGTAGTAGTAGCAGCGGGTCTGCTCGCAGATGAAGTCCTTGATCTCGCCGCAGTGCTGGGGCTCCCAGTGGAAGGTTGGCGCCTTGAGCACCACGCAGCCGTTAGTCATCACGTGTTCGGTTCTGGAAAACAGACTATTTCTTATGCAAAACATGTATTTGAAACGGGAAAGTTCATGCCGTTGATCATGGATATTTCGATAATACTAAAATCAATTATTTAAATGCTACTCATATGGATGATTCTTTTGATGTTTTATATGAATGATTTTATTTTATTTTATTTATTAAAGTCATTGATGGAAGTTAGTTAGTCGTCATATCAGTCACAATAGCGGATAATTCATTCTGAGAATAAAATTAATAAACTTTTTGTTAGCATTGTCGTAGCTTCAATAAAGCAGAATTCTATCACTTGCCAATTCTTCCAAAAGAGATTTTATGAAATCTTTGCAATTGTAGGTCTACATTTTTTTTTATCTTATTTAAAAATCAAGAACTTAAAACCTAAACATATCGCATCATTTGTTTGGTTACAATAATAAAATGCCAAAATTGCCAACACTGTTGCTAAACAATGGAAACTACGTACCCATGTCTGGCGGTGCGCTGGGGCGCGGTGCTGCCCTGCGGCACGTCCAGCGGGTCCATGCTGTCGTCCGCGTGCTGGCTGGGCGCGTCCATGCTCATCCGCCGCATGTAGTTGAAGGTGGCGTTGAACGGCAGCCCGGTGCTCATCCACAGGTACATGTCCGTGCCGAGGTTGTTGCCGGACGTCCAGAAGTCGTACTTGTTGTAGCCTGAAAAGTTAATGACGTTTTCAATTCATCTTGATAGCGGAAGAGTTTTCGAACGGTGCCGGGATATCTGCACCACTAGCTGAGCGGCGCATTTCGTACCGCCTCAGAATCATTTCCTTGTCCTTGTCCCCAAAAAACAAATTCTATCGACAAGGTTAAACGCCAATATCCTCATGGTTAATGGTTAAAACAGAAGATAGATTGTGGGAAAAAGAGTTACGAGATGAGTACCAAACGTCTATTCTTTGGATCATATACTCTTTCTTCTGATACTCTTATCCGATCAATAAATACCAAGGATCTGGTCGATCGAATAGTCTCGTTGATTTATCGTAAAAATTATGTCTAAATTAAATATCCCTAAAAGATTTCTAATAAATTTTTTTAGCTTACCGGCATTAGTGAGGTATGTTGTTATTGAATCGGCCTTTTCCTTGGTTTCGAACGATGCAAGTTGTAAACCAAGTGATCTGAAAATAAAAGTGTTCGTTTTACTTTAGGAAAGCTTAAATTAATGCTAACATTCATTTACATTGTACTAACGTCAATATATAATGCGAATGAGCGATTAACGTCGAACGGCCTGTCCCTTAATCTATCCAAAGTGGTCGTGTAGTCTATAAATAGTGAGGTTTACAAGTGCATATTTTACAGAATTACATTAAGTGCAGTAATATCGTTCTATCGAGCGAATAAAGTAAACGACACAACGGGTATCTAGCTTATATCGCGCAAAGATTGCAGGCCCGCTTTGCTGGGGCCATAAATACTCGATTTAGCTAAATACTACCTCGGGTAATCGCACTCCCCAAGTCTACAAGACTACGTGGCGAATCCTGTTTATCGAGATACTATTTATCCGTTAAAGACACGTTGGATGCGGTCGTGTATTGACGGGTCTACATTCCTGGCTCATACATGTTCAAGAATGAATTCTCAGAATGTATTCACTTCTTAATGTCCCGTACCGCTTTTTGATAACATCGGTAATGCGGTTAATAAATTAATCGTTATATAATATCATACATTATCGGGAGGTAATAAATTTATTGCTTCTCGATAACATCTTTTTCTATTTTCATTTTTATTTTATATTGAAAAATAGAATAAATAATTCCATGCTAAGTGTAGATCTTACACGTTAAGTGTATACGCAGCAATTGGAGGGTTTAAGTGGTCAGTAGCATGACTTTTCAGTGCCATTTCTGCCGAGCAAGTTCAGAATTAGATTGGGACACAAAATGCCCAAAAATATGTGATAGGTAGAAAATACCAATCTAAACATACTAAACCGAGGCGTTCCAACTTAGTCATCAGGGGTAGCAACGCATTTGTGGTCGACCTAAGAACTTCGAATCGGAATTGGGTTGATTACAGATGTCCATGGGTGGCGGTGACCACTTACCATCAGGTAGACTGCATGCTCGTTTGCTACCAGTCATAAAAAACCTAAAGTCTTCAAGATTTGCAAATAACTGTACACTACCATGGAGATATGAGAGAGCATTAAAACAGAGACATTAAAAACGTAACACAACTCATACAAATTAAACAGTTTACTCAGAAAATGTTCTTATCATACTGCGAAAGTCGAGTACGTATTCAAAGAGTCGCATGCGAGACACGTAATTTTTCCTTGTGCCGAATTAAAATGTCATAAATCGTACTCGACTTGAATTCATTAGGCCCTCCGGCAAAGCATTTGCAGTTCCCATTGATGTATCTTCAACATATCGTATTATCGTAACATATTTGTAGCGCCATAACGGTTTTGCTCTTTCTTTGCCCGAGCAATATAAGCATAATGATTGAGTCCGAACTCAATCATTATTCAGTAAATGACAGCCCCGTGTAAAAAATAAATATGCAAATCTATATTTACATACGTACATGTACAAACTGTGGTTATGATTTTAATCTTTTTCTTACAAAAACAACTCCAATAAACGGTAACTATTTGTGAAACCGAAGCGCTCTATTCTCTAGATCTATCTATGCCACTCTATCTGTGCCGCTAATTTTATCTCAAAATAGTTTTAAAATCTTATTTAGCTATCTGCGTAATCTTATACATATATCACGCTATTTTCTAAACTTCTTCTGTCCCAGAACCGTCAATAACCTGGGGTACGATTATAGTCATAGAAGAGAAGATGAAGTTTTGCTAGTAGCATAATTTTAAACTAATCTATGTTCAACGTTCAGTTCAGCCTACACAAGCGGCTGGTTAAAAACTACAGATATACATTGGTAGACATTGTTCCATAAGCAATTGAAAGAAATATCCTGTAAAATATGTCTTGCTAAGTGTAGTTAAGTTAACAGGTTGGACAGAATCGGCATTGTTATTAAGTAAGTATTGTATTCGCGATACAATTTTTTTCTCAATACTGCGCATTTCTACCTAATCTTTCGCGGTGTCGTTAACGAAACGTGACTGCAGTACTGGCAAAAACTGACAAACGACAGTCATGTAGGTGCCGTTACTTTTTGTGAACGCTGCTAAAAGTAATCATGGCAGAGCGACGACGGCACTTCGCATTTGCCACGCTTCGAACGATACTCTGGCCACGGAGCATGACACTTCGTCACGCGGACGTCGATCTGTGCGTCGACGCGCTTGTCAGATCGGATGACGAATTCGCCAAGTTTTTGCGTCAATTCAACGCGACCCACCTGCCAAGGGACGACCTTAATCGATTACGTATTAGCGCTAAAGAAATTCATACGGTGCGGTGCAAAAGTGCGCCGTAAAAACAGAACTCTTTCGTGCGAGCGGTACTTTTCGCGTCGTTAACAATTGAACTGTAATATGTAGGTCGTGACGGCGACTATAGAAGGACATCGTGACCGGCGCCGAGGCGACTGACCTTTTTAAGCATTTGAACGTGCCCGTGATAGAGTCAAAGCCGAGGTTGCTATAATGCTCGGCTCCCATACTCGCATATCAAGTGTCATCTTTAGGCTTCCACGTTTCAAATAGGGTCTGAGCGTGCGCTTTTTATTGAAATGTAATAACGAGCAGAGACGTCCCTGCCCAAGTTGTGTCCTTTTATGAAACAGACATTGTAATATACAGCCCAAC
>DWNJ01002461.1:0-10512 GCA_018250275.1 Udranomia eurus
GGTTGATTATAGATGTCCATGGGCGGCAGTGTCCACTTACCATCAGGTGGATTGCAAGCTCTTTTGCTACCTCACCGTCATAAATAAAAAATTGCTTTGTAAACAAGTTAAAAGTATCCCTCATTCTAAGCCGGCGATGCATTGGCGACGCTCCTGGGTTTTTGTTTACTTCAAAAAAAGCCCCGACTGAAAATTATGTCGGACTCCAACCGACCAAAAACCTGACTATGTTGACTGCGTCACTGCGGGGCGGAGTCACTGGAACCTGCATAGGTTGCAATGACCTCCAACATCTGGAGGCATGTCCCTCTTCGATATGTTTATCCTTGATAATAAAATAAACTCAGCTATGTATAAATAACAGTCTACAATTAAGGATTACATAAAAAAATTCTTTCTCATTATTGGATAGAGCGAAAAATACATAGGTACTTATAAATAAATTAAGTCGCATTCTTTAGGATAGCGATTCTCAAAGTGGCGCAAGGTCCTATTCTGTAGGAGATTCTTTTATAACTAATTTTAAGATAAGTATTATACCAATTATGTTTTATTATTTAATTAATACCAGGCGTTACTTTGCGGAAATCTATGCTATTAAATTAGAAGACGACGGTTGATCGAAAAGTCGTAGAGCTCCGTTTTGGAGCGAAACACATGTTGGTGGTGGTATGTATGTTGGTTTATACATTTATAATATACCATCATACACAATAATAGCGGATTGTTGCGAAGTAGTAATAACCTAATGTAATAGTTTTATTATTTACTAAACTCACGCGCGTATGTCATAACAGACTTGGACAGAAAACGTGTTTTAAATCTAAAGTCTAACTATAATAATAAGGATACTTTAGGATTTTTTTATATAAACATAACTGTCTAAGAGGCAGGCAGGCCACCAACATCATTGATCCTTTGATTGATTGATAGATCATTGTTACTGACAAATAAACGATTTGATTGAACCTTAGATATGTTAAGTGGTCATCGCCGTTTATAAACATGCAACACAAGAGGAGTTGCCAAGGCAAAGACATTATAAGAGATAGACCAACAATACAAAACTTTCGTAAGAAGTCCGCTTCAATCAATTTTTGCAAGAGCAAGGGCGCGATTTTAATGACTACCGCTTTTACCACGTTAAAAGAAAACCTGTGACCTAGTTAACCCCGCAATATGTTCGCGTTATTTAGCTCCGAAGTAATATTATAAATCGAATTTATAGATATATATACACCGATCTATACATTCGATTTATAACATATATATCGATATCAAACAACTAAACCACAGACCAGCTGTTAGCTTTTTAGGTAGGTCACGTAGGTCTCCCGTAGGTCTCCCGTAGGTCACACGTGATAAGGGTAGGTCACGTGGGGTCACGTGTATGCCACACCTAGGTCTCCCTTAGTAAAGGAGTTTGTCGTAGTTACCGCGTTACACAGATTCGCGCGTTATATACAGGGCCCGTTATAGCACAGTGTCTCTATCTCGAAGAATCGTTAGTTCTTTTACACGACATCTCATAGGCAGTTGGAGCGGTGTCATTTGAAGCATAACGCGTTAATTTACATCGATCATAGCAATGATTTCATCCAAGCTATTATTCTGTAGATAACTTGGCAAAGAGACAAGCGGGCCTCCCGATATCAATAATACTAGAAGAGTTGCCAATGTAGAGCCGGCTTTGGGGGCTTTTAGGCGATTTTTATGTTACATTTATAAACCATATAGGGCTCCCGAAATGGCACGGAAAAGAGTTTGTTCCACAAACTAATCGAGCATGGAAGAAAACACCGCAAAAATTGGACAGTTAAGGAGTCATATGGGTCAAGTTGAAGCTGATGGAACTTCGTCCTTTTAACAAGTGGTTCGTGGATGTAAGACCGACGTATTTAGTCAGTAGAAGAACTTATAACGGACGCTTTGAATTTCCGTTCCGACGCACGGTGGTTCAACGGTTGAGAAACAATGCACGAGGAAGCTCTTTTTCATTTTATTCCCGCAAACGATTTATATAAGTCGTATTATCACTTTACATCGGAGAGAACACAAAGGGTCGGTTCTAAGTCTCGGCGGGCGATGACTGTGCAACTCGCATCAATTTCACAGCTTTTCTTTGATCCGCTTTGTCAAGTCACAAACGTCGTCGGTTTCTTTGTGTGGCTTTCTCCCCAATCACAATTTTACGTACATATTTTTGTGAGCAAAATTGTCTAATTTTTGGGACAACCTTGGTGCTATCTTAGTCGCTTTTGACCTCAGATAAAGCCTAAGTGCTGTTTGAGTTTTTAAGATGCACGTGTCCATCTAGCTTGTCCTCTATACCTTGAGTTTTAAGGTATCTTCTTAATTGTCTACAGTAGGCACTAGTCGTTTAAACCGTACTAGGCATTATACCTAGCAAAATACCTATTCACTATTAACAAAATACTTATTCTCGTATATATATATATATATCCTTCCGATAATCTTATGTTGAGCTCTGTGGCGTGCCTTAGGCGAGGCCTGTCCAGGAGTAGACTGATGCAGGTCCGGAGGCCCTGGGGCAACGAAGGACCGAAGGATTCTAATTATTTTCTGAATTAAAGAAACAATTATTATCTGTCACAAATATAAGTGTGAATGCTGGGTCGTAACTCGTCTCATCTCTTGCGCCGGGACAGTCCCAGCAAATCCGGCGCTGCATGTGGGCTGATGATGACGGTGTCAAGAAGAAATAATATAAATTAGTTTGCATTGTATGGTTAGTGACTGATTCAAGCGAAGCGTAAACAGTTTGATTAATCGACGATAATTACTGCAAGCATGCTATTGACGCTATCTTGATTCGTGTTACGGGCAGACATAGCGCTTTAATGGATTAGACACGTGTCTTCGACGTAGGTTTTGTATCTCAGTACCTTGTAGCTCTTACAATTAGTGGAAATGAAATGTGCATTTAAATATTATACAGCAAAACACATGCTAAGTTTATTGCCGTATATTCTTAAATCAGCGTTACAATTTAATGGATTGTTGCCTTTCATTTGGGTTTGTTATTAATTTATGTCTTATTATTTTTTTCCCGGTCTGCCATAGCCTAGGAACCTGAAGGCGCTGAAAGCCAAGAGTTAAATGTTCTATTCATTATAAGGTATGCAAATACATTGAAGGAACATCATATACATTTTCATTAGTCGGTGATATCGCATCATGAAATCGTAGATTGGAGAACGATGAATAATCTGTACTTTCAAGATATTTTATACGACCACGTTCATACGTTTTAGTACAATACAAATTCGTATTCAAAGTTAGCGTAGCCTTTGCCGATTAATTCCAGTGAAGACACATCTAGTATCTATATGTCAGTGATACGTGCCACTAGATTGGGTTTTAATAAAATCTCGCGTGACGCGTGAAACTTGATGTTGTTGAGTGACGTTATTCCGTTTTTGGAAAATGCATTCTGAGGCGCCTAACGATTCAACGTCATACCGTTTGCAATTATTTATCGATATTATTGAAAGATTGGTCGAAATTGAAGATCAATTTGTGTTGCTCTGTTTTGGTGTGAAAAGTGTGGTACGGGAAACACATTTAACCGTTCCAGTTTAGTCTCAGGAGTAGCAACGAATTTGTAACCGACCGTAAGAAGCGACAAGAGATCAGGCTTTTTGAATGGTAAGCTTCGTGATGAATCTTTTAATCTTTTTGCTTATGAAGGATCTTTTCGGACGTTTACTCGCGATATTTATCCTGACTATCTATACGCAAGCAATAACAAATGATGTATTCGTAAGAAATAGAAGTGAAATGCCTGTGGTAGAGTCAAGGGAATAAAAAGCGGTCGCAAACAATCTGCGAGAGCTATCAATCACTATTTCGGAATTCGACCACAAATCTACTTTTGTTTTTTTATTCTTTCTGTTGTTGCTATGTAGTGTTTTTATGTAATCTGTGGAAAGATCATTAAGTATCCTCTAGTATCTGTGTCTACGGTTGCGCTTCAAGTTGTCTATTATCTATTAGGAATGGCCGCAGAATACTATTCGTAAGAGGGTTTTCACATAATATCTGAATTTTGATTTATTTTTAGAATTGGGGTAAAATTATCATGGTTCACCTAATTGCAAGTGCTAGGAAGAAAACCTATTTGGTACTATTTTGTACCCAATTTATAATGTACTTTCTTGCGACAGTTGCGTCACAAATTTAATACTTTCTAACTTGCACTTTTATAACAGGTAATGGTATTTCTCAGAGCGCTCCTTAGGGTTTCTAAGCATATTGCCTTGGAAAAGAACGCCAAGCGGCAAAGGAATAGGTCGCAAATAATCCATCAAAAGCCATCAATCATCTACTATCTCGGAATTCCGGCACGAATCCCGTTTTGTTCTCTGCTATAATAATGTTTTTTTACACAAAAATAATCTTACTCAGTTATATTTCGGTAAAATTAGCAAGAAAATCGGCCGAACTACTTGGCTTCTATAATACAACACAATACTCTGTATTGAACACCAAGAAAAAATGTTAGGTATAGAAGTACATACAAATAGTATGTGTAACCAATCGGCGGATTTATCGCAGATAGCGCCACGGACGGAGTCGCGGTAACGTTGATGCCTAGGTATACCCGCGGCATGTTTGTTACTCTTTCACGCAAAACCTACGAATCAGATTGAGATGAAACTTAACAGTAACATAGCTTATACATCAGAATCACACACGGGCTACAATTTATAAAGATCTTGTATAATTTAATATAACATATGACGATAAATGTCTAGTAAGTCGGATAAAATTAAAAATGTTGTGGACGATAAATATCAAGTAAGTTGGATAAAATCAAAAATGTTGTGTTTGCCATTAAATGATTTATTACGTGAATGGTGTTTTAGTTGTTCTATCCCGTGATTTTAATAGATTACAGTGGCGACGAAGTATTTACGGGTGTATAAATACTTGACTGTTTTTGTTCCAAGCGGATCTAATACAGTCAGAAAATGTCGTATGTATATTATTATTCTTTATTTTAACAGACAGTTTGTGACAGACCAACGCGGGTAAAAGCTAGTCATTTTATAAATATACTCGAATTACCTATGTGTTGCATTCTCCGCGCTATAAGAAATAATGATGGTGGTAGAATATTTGGCGGTCTTACTCCAGAGGCACCATTCCCACGCTTATTTCTGCAGCAGTGTTCTTACAAATATTGTGTAAATTTGCCAAAATATATCGATAAGTGTGAACAACATGAGTCGGAAAACAATATCATTCTACTTAATATAGCGGGCAACGGCTTGTATTATATTAATTATCGCTACATATTACTCGTATATAACAAAGTCACCCTCCGCGTCTGTCTCTTTCTTAACTTTCTTTTTTCATTACAGTTTCCATTGTTATTTAGAGAATCTATTCCAGAAGGTTTATAATGCTAATAAACTTTTATTTAAAACAGGTGAGTCCATACATTGAGTACATGTGTTTATACATTATTATACGATCCGAGTTTATACGATATTCTAAGGAGATACACAAAAAAAATATACTGCGGAAATGTATATCATAAAAAAGGTGTACAAAAAAGACATTCAGAGATTCAAAATTACGCACAACCAAAAAATTCCACGTAGTGAAATGCTTCGAGGCGGAACGAAGGGCGCCAAGTTAGCTAGTATGTATATACTACGTGCGTCATGTTGACAACGTACGCTAGAAGGCGATTTAGCCAAGTGTGAATATGATAGCTGGAAGTGGCTCGAGTTAGTAGGTAGTTCGCACTTCCGGAACTTTGCTCATCTGCGGCAGCTCGACCGATACCATCAGTAAGGACGTTGGCACACACTAGTTGATCAAATACATATTTAAAATTATAAATACCCGAGCGTCAGATGTTAAATACACAATCTTCCCTGACGGAAAGCTTCGAGCGTTTGCTCACAATATCTCTACTAATCTACTAATCTCTTAAATTTTACTGTTACTCTCTATCCACTTTTAACTGAATTATCATTTTTGTACGTTCGTTCGGCGTTCGGCGTTCTTCGGCGTTCACCTACTAATTCGCAATATCTAATCTTAAGTTCGCTGTAAGTTTTCCGTGAAAATAAATAAATAAAATAAATTAAGATCCGACTTGAAGTAAAACACGCATGCATAATATGGTTTATTATTTAAATAATGTTACAGTAGCATTTTTTTCACAAATTTATTTGCAAGTAATGATTTTCGCCTTTTACAATACTAGTTCGTAACACTGATATCTGATATTTAGTTAAAGTGAAATAGTATATAGGAAACAAAGAAATTTATATTTAAATGCTATGAGGTTTAAACCCTGACGGAGGTTGATTGCTGACGTCACCCCTGACCAAGTATTAGTATGCAATATTCCTGGTGTCAAATGTCTATCTATACTAATATTATAAATGCGAAAGTGTGTTTGTATGTTTGTTTGTCTGTCTTTCACGTCAAAACGGAGCAATGGATTGGTGTGATTTTTTTATGTAGAGATAGTTGTAGGGCTGAATGTTAACATAGGCTAATTTTTGACTCTTTCTATTCATTCACCTCCCAAAAATAGGGGGTGAACGTGTGTATGTAGCATTCCGCAATTTTCAAGGTAGAAAATTAAAACTTAGTATGAGGACTCTTTGTAGCTAACGAACAAAAAGTGTATTATTTTTTTTTGGAAATCTGTCCCCAACCCGCTAAAAGTGGGGGCGATAGTTTTACTGGACTTTCGTCAGTTTTGGATTTAGACATCTCAATTTTAGAGGTACCTTACATCTAAATTCAGGAAGCATTAAGATTCGTCTCCTGTCTAATGTGCTGAAAACCTAATGTAAGTTGACAATGATCGAATATCGAAGATCGTAAATCTAATGTCCCTAGCCAGATAGTGGAGTTTCTCACACTATGCTGTAATATATCGGGTATACTATTATTAGGAATACATAATAGACAGTCGAGCCAATAATCGGCTAACAGTTGCGATTCCAATTCGAATTATATTACAAATAATGTGGCCTAGTTTGTGCCCGTGTGCTTATTGCATATTTCAACATGAAAATACAGTTATTGTGACATAACTCTAATAGTTAGACGTACGGTATCGAAGACTTTTTTGTAAATATGTCCTCTATAAAACTGTAATACATCGCTTGCTCCATTATCAATAATTCTGCAGAGTATGCAATATAATGATTTATATATCCGATATTCTTGGTATTTTTTTCACACTTTGAGTTACATTATTTTACATTGAAGTTTTCATTTCATACCCTAACGTTTTAGAAAATTTTCTGTAGCTAATGTTGATCAGGGATAATGTAAAATGATTATATAATTTTCTAATCGGTCCAGTAGTTTCGGAGCCTATTCAATGCAAACAAACAAACATTTCCTCTTTATATTATTAATATAGACATGCTAGTAGTGGTAGTAGTATAAATAACATAACTAATTAATATGAACCATCTCAACATTAAGTTACATCGAAGTGAACTGAAATGAGTTTGATATTTTTTAACATTAGATTTACGAGTTAGACTTATGAGTAACATTACTATTAACTTATATATTTTGCTGAATCAACCGAAGCTCGTTAATTACGTTTTGGACAGTAATTGGCGTGATTAGTGTTTTCGGTAGTACTAAAGGCGGTTATTAGAAGTTTACAAGTCTGAAGTTTGGGTTAAGTTTTAGAATTTTAGAAATAGAAAACAATCTCTAAAATACAATAATTTGTGACTTTTTTTTAATAGATTGTTTTGTAACCGAGGAACAAAACGAGGAGGTATTTTTTTGTGTTAGACGCATAACTTTTTACAGAGTAGACCAATTTTGATAATTCTTTGATAATGAAATAAAACATTCTAACACATAGATAGGGTAGACAAATAAAAGATGATTGCGTATCCACTTACTGATTTCACTGAATTATGTGTACAGCTCTCATACCTTGTAGTTGGTTCCATATTAATAAACTCGCTGTGCCCGCGGCTTCGCCCGCGTGGATGCCAGTGTGTCACGATGTTGGCATTGACTCGCGGAGGTAATATTTGGTGGCGTATAGTTTTAAATCTATAATCTTCTAAAGTATTTATTTTATTCATATAGTGTAAAAGACAATTTTGATCTATATTAAATGGCGAAGCTAACGAATGCATTTATTTAGGTAAGGATTAATACTGAACATAAAAACAGCCTTACAATAGTCTTTTACTAACCTAACTAATAAGGTACTTAAAAAATTCAGGCGTTTAACTTCAAAACTGACGAAATCAGTCTTTGAAATACAATCGAATCGAAACAAATCGAATCGAATACAATCTTTGAACCCTACCTTAGTCTAGGCAGGGCTATAAATCTATGCATTGTAGAAAAAGTATTCAATTTATTTGTATTTCTGGCTTATTATTTCGAATAACTTAGACTATGTCAAATTTCCTACTCCTCCGTCCTAGTAACTGTCGTAAAAAACTAACCAACGTGATTGCTTCACGTATTAAAACTACGATAAATAATGCACACGACATTTCTTGAGCCTATCAACTTTCAATACATACATTTGTGCCTTCAACCCTCGTCAAGTTAACTAGATCCAGTCACGGAAGATTGAATATCGTCGGGATAATTGTGTCGTCTACAGTTGCTCCCCCCCCGCAGGCGTGGATATCTGGATACGGGAGGTTTCCATTCACGGCCCCGATACGACAGAGTCAAATTTTTGAAGTGAGACTTTTTGCGCGTGGGTAAAATTGTTACGGATAATACTAGTGACACGAAAATGTGGGACGTTTTTGTCCAAGAAGAGCGAGAGAGCGACAGAGACCGAGTGAGAAAGGGCGAACGTAGCATGAAGCACATGGAGCGAGAGTAGGGCAAGCGAGCGAGAAGTGTAAAGTGAATTTTTATGAACTTATATTGCATATTTCACAGCAATACCGATAGAAATCGCATCAAATAATGATTATGACACCTCGAGCCTTTTAAATCTAATATCGTCACGCGTGCAATACCGCGGAAGCACGAATTGTAAAACAGCGTATTTGCATTGCATGATTTTACTTGAAGAAATAAAAAAAAAGAAGAAAAATCTTAGCCGTTTCATTATATTTTACCGACTGATCTTTGTTGTTAATTTTTGGCGACTTACTTTATGGAGAAATTACGTACATTTACCTGCTTATTTAGATTCTGTGTAAAGTTACTTACTTACCTATTACGCGGTTTTGCACGCGCATCGACTACATTTGGCGTTCCGACTTAGTCCTCAGGGGTAGCAACGTATTTGTGGTCAACCTAAGAAAGGACCTCGAATCTGTCTTGGGTTTATTACAGATGTCCATGGGCGGCAGTGATCACTTGCCATCAGGTGGACTGCATGCCCGTTTGCTACTTCCCGGTCGTAAAAAAAAACATGTTAGAATAATATCATGCAAACACCGTATAACTATTACCAATTACTAATTTGTATGTACCTCCGTACTACAAACAGATAGTACTAAGGATAGATAGGATAACATCTACGTACGAGCCGTGCATAAATTGTAATTAAGATATGGAAATTATTATTATCTCAATATGCTCATTGAACTATGTAAATACATTTTCTGTGGATTGATTGCCGCTGAGTCTGAGGCGGTTCAGACTATGTACAGATATGTAAATGTGTGGAACAGTGGATATGTAAATTGATCGTATCGTGGAATAGGTCGTTTAAACTAAGCAGGCAACAAAAGCAAGGTACTGGCGGGACTTAAAGAATAGCGCTACGGTGTCTCCTGTCGTAAGCGGCGATTTAAAGTGGCTTCCATTTGGGGCGGTATGACTGAGAGCTCGAACTGTCCAGTTCACGACTCCGGGAAGGACGTCGTTGTGAGTGGCCTCAGGTACACCAGAAAGGTGTAGGGTCGAGGCAATGAGTCTCCCCAAGAGATGTACCCCTAGTGGGTACTCAGAAGACATTACAAAATTTAATGAAGAAACAAAATAATCGTTTATTATAATATTGATACGTAAAGCAAAAAGTTTAGGAACGACTTTTATGCCAATTACACGAAGGGAGGAGCATGAAAATTGGCACAGTCAAAGTTTATACGTAGAAGAAGTTCCGAAAATGTTTTATATAAGAATACATTAGAAATACCTGGAATTAGTAAAAGAAATCATTACACACAATCAAGCCTTTGACGCCCACGTATACACCTGTTACACACGGACCGTCATTTGAATACTGAATCGAGAGTGACGTGAGCATCGGAAATGTCAACTTGTATATACACAACAACTGATAGTTTAATAATATACGGTGGGTTTTTGTCGACCCTAGGCGATCTCTAGTCATATTTAATCAAAGAGAAATGTTACCTACATCTCTATAGACCACAAATATTATGGAAAGTAACGTTGACAATCCCGCTTAAGCTATTTACCGATACGGTTACACATGAGCGTTATGGGCTATTTCCTTAACAGTTATAGGACGGGGATATTGGAACGGAGATACGT
>DWNJ01002462.1:0-10512 GCA_018250275.1 Udranomia eurus
GGTTAGTATTTTACATAAAGTTCTATGGAATGCCTCGTTACGTGTTCTTTCCTCGCAACACATAAACAGAACACATCAGCTCGCACACTGGTTATAAGACAGAAATAGGTGTTATAGTAATGCGTCCGGAAACGAACCGGGAACCATTCTACGATCTTCAAAAAGTTTATTTATGTCATATATACAGCCAACCAACACTGTAGGCGACACCTTTTGAATTCAAAACGTCCACTATTAAACACTTTGAAATATAGTGTAAAAATATACCTTATGTACTTAGTGATTAAGTTTAATAATTAATGTTGCAACTTTAGAGTATTAGAGAGGAACGAACGAGGGTATTAGTGTGTAGTAGTTTTTAAAGTCTCTTGTCGTTCGGGTGTCGTGTTCCTGTTAACAGCTTGCTTATCTGTATCACGAATTGACGAAAAGTGAAATATTTTCTAACCGTTGTCAAGTGTGTTGGAATTTTTCTCCGAAATATCACGTTTCAGTTCGAATAACTGAGAGCAATCCGTAACAAATACCATTAACAGAATGAAACTCTAAAGCTCCATATAAACTACCAATAGCGTGTCTGGCTTTACGCTGCTCCGAACCCTATCCCTAAATGTTGGTCTAAGTAATAAAATACGGGACGAACGGCATTCGGTTCAAACGCTTTATTTCCCAAGTTAACAAATTGCTCAAAGGGTAACAACCTGGATTAGATCTGAGGACTTAATAATGTCCATTAGTGCCCTAAGTATGATGAATAAACGCTATTCAACAGTAGCTCGCTGTAGTACTAGTAGCTGTTGAATCTGGTTTTATCGTTTTTACGTGTGTCTGTAGATTCAACTACATCGCTTCATTCATTCGATACTTTTATTTGTAAAAAATATTAATTATTATTAATTAATATTAATTATTAGTCAAATGTTATCTAACCTACAAGAGATGCCATTTGTCATTTATTTAGGTATTTATCTATTTTGTATCACCTCTTATAATTAAGGTAGATGTTACAGGGGTAAACAATGGCTAATGGCGCCTAATTCTTATTTGACATCATAGTTAGGAAATGCCTAAATGTATTCCATCATGTTTAGTTGTTTTTTAAAAATAAGGACGAAGAGTTATGACAAGTCGTTTACTAGAATTTGTTAAGATGAAAATTCAGGATTATATAGCTGATAGACAAATTAAATATATACGTATAAGAGTCTTCCTTTTATTGTTATTATGTATTCCACCACTCAGATCTTTATAAGCTAGTATAAGCTTTAGTTCACGATTTTGCTCGCATGGATTTCACTCACATTTATATCCCATTTTATCCTATATTTATATGGATAAAACATCAAGGACGGCTCTTTAAGAATGTCCAATAGAAAAATACATATGAACACACATACATTCACATATCACGTATATATTTCGCGATTATCCCTTATTATTATAGTAGCACATTTTGTTTGACGAAATGTTCACCACAGCCACCTATATTTGCCTAATAGCAGCAGTTTTTTTGCAGTTGTGTTCTGATTTAGCGGGTATGGTATGGGAGACACACTTAACCGAGGCGTTCCAATTTAGAAAGCAGCAATATTTGTAATCCTAAGAAAGAAATTCGATCCTGTCTTGAATTGATTACAAATGTCCATGGGTGGCAGTTATCATTTATCATCAGATGGACTTCAAGCTCGTTTAAGCAAACGAGGTTTATAATTAGGTAGCCTTCAATGCTTTAAAAAAATAGACCTCATAATGCATCATTCTACTCACAAAACTGAAGTGTTGTATTTCGATAGCAAAGGTCTCGCACGATTTAGAGATGAAACCTTTTGTTTTCGACCTTATAATAAAGTAGGGGACGAACGATATTCTGTTTGAAAGGACCAAGCCCTTAAAGGTCCTTTGCTAATAAAACAAATTGGTCTTAGGTCAACAATGCTAGATTATTCTAGGTTTTAGTCCAAATGTGTGCAAAACACTTACCATTCTGTTCACGTTCAAGGGCTTAAAGTAGATGAGATTAGCATTTAATTTTATTAGGACTCACTCGTCGAATGCGCGCCATAATTGGATCGTGTATTCGATAGGTCACTTTAGATTATCGAATACTTTAATAATACTTGCTTTAACGTTAGTATAAGCGCCCATTTACATTATTCAAGAGTCTTGCCTGTTGCATACTTGCATACATAATAAAAATTAAAGCAATAAATTACTGCACGCGCGAAAAAGTGTCACGTTCGGCATGCAAGGGAGAGCACGGAACAGGCGATAGAGAGGCACGATCGGCCTAAAGATAAATACGTCACATGATAAATCAGTGATAATGGTTCAATTCAATTCATGAAAGTATGCCAAAACCGACTTTACAGACAACCATTTTTTTACGTATCTTAAAGGGGTATAAAAACATACTAACTGTTAGTCAGTTAGTAAGTACTCAGTATCAGGTAGCTGGCACACTATGATTCAATTCTGGAAATTCTCGAAAACGAAATAGTGCGTATCGTTTCTATGACGGGACATGTTAAATCTTACCTGTTAGGTCAGTTTCTCATGACTAGAGCAATTATTTTCCTGTCTAGTAGTATTTCAAATAGTTTAGAATGGTTGGAAAAGACGAATCTGTGTCTTGTAAACCTAAACTAAGATAGATAACTATCTTAATCTAGCTAATGTTGATCTATGGACAATTCGTTTTATCTGCGTTCAGACCCTAATGAATGTGACATCACGTGACATGTCCCCGTTTAATATTTATTTTACTGTAATTCAAAGGAGTAGCAGACGAGAATCATCTATCATCTTCTGATCTCTGCATAACAACATTACTCTAGATATCTAATATGTGTCCTATAAACTATTACTATCCTATATACTATACTAGATCGTAATTTTATAAAGGACTTATTTAAAATGCTTTACATACAAAAAAAATCCATTATCATCATCACTTGCCAACAACTTTCACAACAGAAATTAACAAATAAAATGTGCATAATCGTTACAATAACATCAGATATAAAGCAAAA
The DNA here is from genome assembly GCA_018250275.1 of Udranomia eurus. Taxonomy (NCBI): domain Eukaryota; kingdom Metazoa; phylum Arthropoda; class Insecta; order Lepidoptera; family Hesperiidae; genus Udranomia; species Udranomia eurus. The sequence continues at coordinate 3,030 of DWNJ01002462.1, forward strand.
AGTCATTAAAATCGGTACAAACAAACTACTACATTTACTCAACTATAGTCAATTACTCATATCTCCTTTTGCGTCGGCAGTTAAAAATGTATTCAATAAAATACATGTCACAAGTCTCGTGCTAAGTAAATAAAATTTACCATCAAATAAATTTTATTCCTCGGCATTTTTTCCGAAAGCCGGAAACTACTGGGCCGATTACGTCAGAATTTAATATTCCGACGCGAAATTAAGTAAACGGTTCCGGAAAATGTAAGAAAAGACGCGAAAACGTGACCTTATGTTAAATGGTGCGGAAACTTGCGTTATTCTCCGAAAATCGGTAAATATTTGACGAAATAACCTTCACCTTTGGACTTTTGTTCTTTTGCTTTTTTAAAACGTTTCACATTCTCCTTTCACCTCGTGCTTGGTTTCGTTTGTCAACAAAAAAACCTTTTCATTTTCGATGACATTTTCGATGACTTCCGACAAATAGAATAATACATCGTTGGCTACCACGAAATACGCAGTACCAATAAGTGCATGAATGAGATCGCTGTGCCGTTATTTAACTAGAAATATTACACATAACATTCATCTATTAATTACGAACCTCAGTATTAGTGTTACATTCATTCAATAGAACATTACGGCTTACTTCATTGGATTCACTGGATTCCTGGTCCAATCAGTATTTAGCCGACGCGTGTTATTGCTTTTAGTACATTAAATTAATATCAGTATCCATAGATGTAATATCGTTTGATGGCTCACTTCGCCGAGTCCTTTCAGATCTGTACGTGCTGGAAATCAAAGGCATTGCTCCTTTATATCGAAGCACATAAAGGGTGGGAGGTAGGTAACATATATAAATTCACGACAAATTAATGAGCTATATTCTACCGGCCCGGAATCGGTGATAGATATTATTATTAGTATTCAGCTATTGAAATGATAGCGATAACATAAAGGTGGTTTCATAAGGAATCAGTATCAAAATGTCTATATAAATAATATTATGAGTACTTTCAGTTATAAGTTAGTAGGAAGTACCACCGTCACACATTTCTGCCTAATATTATGATATCAGTGTTCTTGCTGATGTATTCTGGATTGAATAGTGTGGCAAGGGAGACGCAATTAATCAAGGCGTTCCAACTTAGTCCTCGGTGGTGGAAACGCATGCAAATGCATGCTCATGGGCGGCAATAACCACGAGCATGCAGCCCACCTGATGGTAAGTGGTCACTGCCGCAGTGACCGTCAATGACACCTGTAATCAACCCGAGACAGGACCGAAGTTCTTTCTTAGGTCGACTACCAATGGGTTGCTACCCCAAGGACTAATTTAGAATGCCTCGGTTCAGTGTGTTTCACTTACAACACCCTTCAAACCAGAACACTGCAGCAAGAACACTGATGTTTTATGGTAGAAATAGGTGTGGCGGTGGTGCCTCCGGAGTCGGACCACGAACCTCCATCAATCGGTTGACGACATCTAGCCGATCCACAGATGTAATATACAAATGAGGACGTAATGTAATTGTGTGTATTGAGGTTGCAGTTATGATGACTTTGTTGCAGGCTTTATGGCAAGGATTCCTGTCTTCAAGGCGTTGAAGGATTCGGAGAAATACGACGACGAAGTCAACTGGGAGCTGCCGTAATAAGAAAATCATTGAAAAATCTTGTACATTTTAAGATTTTTTCATTTGGTCTTACTTATGATACTGTATCGATATAGAATTGTTAATGCATGGTTATTTGAAAATAATTATACTATACGACATGTTTATTGGATATAACCTTCAGTGGTAACAAAGCGCTTATTTACAAGAAAAAAGGCATATCAAAATTTTTGTTTTTTTACAATTACATTATTATTATATACACATTTGTACATGCGAATCCTTACAAATAATTGTTGCGAATATTTTCACTCAAAAAACTAGTTATTTGCAAAAATATTTTAAGCAGCTTTTATAAACGCTGTCCTGTACAAATTTGAATGATGTCCTTTATTGATTTGAGCTATAGATACTTTCCAATCAATCTGTTCCACTGCGATAACATTAAACTCTTACTAACACCGAATAGGTTCTGTGGTGATCAACGTCATACAATTCCGTCGTCGTAAAGCCACTTCATCGATTCTGTTTGTGTCACGCCACGCATGTTCGTCTCAACACGTGCGATTCTAACCCTTGCGTGAACTTCAGGGTGTGACTTCACATGTCTTTTTGTGTCCGCTATTGGATGTTGGCCGTATTTGACAAATAAAACCAAATACTCGTTTATCCACGCGTATCGCACATAGCCATGAGGTCGCAGCCATACGTAATATCGACGTAGGTTGTTGTCGTAATCTTAAGTGCACTACAATTTTTATATTGTTTTAGTTGTTATTTTTCTATGTTTTATCAGTTAGGTATTTTCATTTTGCGGAATCTCTTAAATCGTCGTATTTGAAAGATCCTTTTGCATCGCATTATGTAAATGTTTGAGCGATCGACATGACTTTATTACACATTTTGTTGCGTTATCCTTTTAGTTTTATTTTTATAACCTCTTAATTTTCTCTAGTCTGTGTGATTACGATTTTACTATAAAGTTCAATCTTATAGTCTCTAAGATTCTAATAAAATTTCATAGCTTTCAACTAATATTATTACAAGCCTGTTGGCTGATTTTAAAATATTTTTATCGTTTTTGTGAATAATTTAATTTAATTTTTTATGGAAAAAATCCTGCATACGATTGGATGTCCTGGTGAATCCTATCGACGAGTGTGTAAGAAGTAGACTTATGAAATTTTCCAGATACGGAGATGCTCGAAATCGCGATTGCGTATAGGGTTAATTAATACCAAATTAGTTTGAACAAAGTGACTAAGACACCCACGGTTGTTATAAAAAACAACATTAAGCGAACACAGCTTACACGCAGTAAAAGTCCCCCAATCAGCATTCGCCCTAATTGTTCCGTCATAATGCATAAAATCGTACACAATACGAAATCGTGAACAACAATAAGACAAATGAATAACGCTGAAGCAAAAATAATTATTAACAAAAGGAGAGCTCTCACGAACCCAGAACAAATAACTGACGAAGTCCTGTTTACTCGACGAACCTTATTTATTGAGGCACGTGTACTAAACTCTAGGATATAGGCATTTTCCTTAACAAAAAGCACAATAGAACTATTTCTGATGGAAATACGATACGGTTGGGATACGTACTCGTATATCTAAGTCTATCGGGAAGTTTAGTAAGGGCATCTCCATACGAGTATTTTAGTTTAGTGATTATGCGACAAAATATACAATTTAAGTACGACACGATTGTGACGATAGTGTCTTGTTTATGTATTCTTAGAATGAAACTAAGTGTTAACAAGTTTTAGTTTTTAATATTAAAATGAACAAATTTGAAATAATCTATCGATGTTTATGTTACACATTCTTACCTATTTTAAATTTTAATTGTAGACATCTTGACAGACCTCCTTATAATGACATAGAATAGAAATTATAATATTGAAAAAAAAATGGAACCATAACAGATTTTTCTATTAAGAATAAAGATGACACAAAATGACATTAATTGTTTGACATTTCCGAGGCTCACGTCACTCACGTCACTCTCGTTACTTCAGTATTCAAATGACGTGCCGTGTATAACAGGTATCGTTTACGTGTGTGCGTCAAAGGCGTAATGGTTTCTTTTACTCATTTAATGTATTTCTAATGTATTATTATATAAAATATTGTCTTTTGGAACTTCTTGTCCGTATAAACTTAAACTGTATCCTATTTTATACTCCTCTCTTCGTATAATTGACGTAAAAATCGTTCCTAAACTTTTTGCTTTACGTATTTTCTAATAAAACCTGTCGTGTCGTTTCGTTCAAATTGTGTGTGTATATTTTGAACTATAAGAATTAATAAGTGAAACATTTTTATAACTATTTTTCATCGCAGCAAAACATTAGTGTATGTAGCCAAGCCTTAAGCAGTCGGTAAAGTATCTGCTTTGCACGTTTTCACTAGCCGACATTGGAATTCGGATTTATCACTTTGAACATTGGACGCATGCATACTCAAAACGTTTTTTTGCCAGAAAGTTCGACCGCGATCCGTGTACTTTTAGTTTAAGTTTAGTTAGCAAATATTACACGTAGCCGATACTGTTTTTTTAATCGCTCAGTTTCGCGTCGATGTGTTTGGCCTGGTCACTGTTGTCATGTGTTCATTGTAAGGAACGCTTCAAAAGTGTTGCCTCTTTGGCAAACCCTTCAAACCAATATAATAGAGAGGAGTACAAGAGCAGTAATGGACTGCTGTAACAAATTATATCCTTAAATTAAGAAAGTAGGTAGGCATCATAATCACACAATCATTTTGCTGCCTCAAAACAACAGTGTAATCCAATATTTCGACTGAGCTACTATTACTCCTTTTTTACTGTTTTAAAAATAGTTATTATACTATTTTCATTGCGTATAAATATGTTTATTCCTTTCTCTGACTTTTCCTAGTCCCTTTTTCTTTTCTTTCTTTCCAAAGTGCTTTCTTATATATTTATATGCCTTTCCTTGTAATATTACATTGAAATGAATAACCACAAAATATGATTATTGAACATCGGCGAAAGATATTATTATAATCTTTTTAAAGTATCTTTCCAATAAGACTCCGCAGGACTAAGTTCTTAACATTTCAAGGCGTGTGTGTATGAGATTATCTTGCCGCGTTCGAAGTTTCAACTTCCCGACTGTATGAATTTCAAATGCAATAACTTCTTTAATACGAAAGTTAGGAGGAAATAATTTAACATAAGTAAATATCTTTAGGCGGATCTTTTTTATTGTGGACATATTCGTTTAATTTAATATAGAACATATTATTATGTTTTCTTACAATGACGGAGCAGACGAGTCTATAGTCTAGTCTAGTAAAGGCCATAGACATCTATGATCAAGTCAAGATAGGATCAAAGTTCTTTCGCACACCAAAACTGCGTTGCTACCTCTGAGGACTTAGTTAAAAGCCTCGGATAAGAGTGGCAAGGGCCACGCCCTTCAAATCAGAAAACAGAAGCAATTACACTGCTGTTACAGGGAAGGAATAGGGAAGCTATGAGTATGGTGATTGTTCCTTTTTTTATATAACTAGAAGGTAGCAAAGGAGCATGCAGTCTTCCTGATGGTTAGTGCTCACTGCCACTCATGGACATCTGTAATCAACCCAAGATAGGATCGAAGTTCTTTCGATGGTCGACCACACATGCGTTGCTACCCCTGAGGTCTAAGTCGGAACGCCTCGATTAAGTATGTCTCCATGAACACACCCTTCAAACCAGAACACAGCAGCAAGAATACTGCTGTTATAGGGCAGAAATAGGTGTTGCCGTGATGCCTCCGGAGTCGAACCGTAAAAGGCCTCCGAACATCAGAAAATTGGTGTGTCGCTATGAATCGCGTTAATAAGCACATTTAATAAATAGTACATAATAAATCATAACATATCAAATGAATTCTCGCTCGTGCTAACGCTATATGAATCGTAGAAGCAATATTCAATAATTTTCGTTCTGTATAACATTATGACCTGTCACCAGTCAATGTATTTGACAAGGTCCCCGGACCTTTGTCAAATACATTTTAGCTTACAAAAATGAATTTGACCTTATGATAAAATATTAAATTTTTTTCAACATGACAACATGTTTGTTTTACGTTACAAGCTTTTATGCCGACGGTAATGTCAATGTTTATGACTGAAAACATAAATATTTTTTGGTATATTTCATCCAGTCTTTTTAGTAGCGTGATAAAAGAAGGGATAATTTACCTCATTTATATACGATAAATCAGGATATTACTTTGTAAAAAAATATCTAAGTCAAATCGCACGGGCGCGGTTGTCACCTTGATTGACTGAGATCGCTAGTGTCATATTTATATTTACTGCGAATAGCTTGTCTATACCGTTTGACCGCCAATCTTGCCTGATGGGAAGCTAAGATGCGTGCTAAAGAAAAGCATGCTTGCCCAGATAAAGTCTATTCACTATTACCTTGATACATATAATAAATTTATAGTTTAAAGAACTAAAAACACGGATTATCAGACCAGCTCAATGGTACCATAATAATCACATGTCTTCGTCCTCAGGAGAAATGCACAGAATATGTTAAGACGAGTGTAATGACCCCAAAATGGATATGTTTATTCGTAGCTAGCCCAAGGTTTCATCAGCCACCATCCAATTCTATCATCAGACCAGCTCGATGGCACCATAATATTGTATTGTCCTCTAATCTACATATAATTGTCAGGTTATATGACGATACAACAATTAGAAGTGCGTGTAATTCAGATTATTAAATTGTATTACATAGTTACAGGCCGGCCTAATAAGCGTGTTAAAAATGTTGCATCATCCACACACATTTTGTTTAATAATTACATCAGAACACTGGTACAGGCTACGTATAGTTATTTAACTACTTAACTGAAGTCATTAGCACGAATCTCATTTAATTTAAGTGAAATAATTAAAAGTAGTGTTAAACGAATCTCTTTCACTGTCGAAATTAATTTGTTTTCGGGCATCATTGTGTTTTAAGCCCTGTATCTTAGCAGTAAGGTGTATTTTGGAATAAAAAAAATCTGAACATGATAAAAACATGACAAACAAGATTGCTTTACTTATCCAAATATTATGTCATTAAAAGTTTCGATAAGCTCGAAGTTATTGAATTTAAAGTTGAATATTGGCTTAAGTTCTGTATATGTTAAATTGAAATAATGGAGAATGAAAATGAGGCAGTATTTTTGGCTGCTTTATGTATTTAAATGCGACTTTTGAGCATTTAAATATTGGTGCGGAAACTGGAGGTCACCCGTGTGATAAAGTAACATATATACCAAAACTATAGTATTGAAGTAGTATACGACTGCAATTTTATCTGATGATATGTTTTATGTGCAACTAGTTGTAAGTGAACCAATTCAATAAGTAAACCGCTTTTAAATTTATTTTTGAAGTGAAAACTTTTATAGCGACTTTGGCACGGGAAAATATCACGGGTTGGTGACGTCATGCGACATGTAAAAATGTGTAAAAATGCAACATACTTTTTATACAATATGAAGTATTTTTGCTATAAGAATCAATCCATCGATTCATATATTTTGTATGAGTACGAGATGATCTTAGCAGTACTATTATTATGCAGAAGGGGAAGTGGGGGCGTAATATAATGTTTTTTATTAAATATAAACATACGGATTTTAGAAGGTGGTAGAATCTTTTACGGTTCGACGTCGGAGGCACTACCGCCACACCTATTTCTGCCTTAGCACTATTCTTGGTGCTGTGTTGTGGTCTGAAGCGTGTGGTCAGGTAGACATACTTAATCGAAGCATTCCAACTTAGCCCTCAGGGGTAGCATTTGTGGTCGACCTAAGAAAGAGCTTCGATCTTGTCTTAAGT
>DWNJ01002463.1:0-10511 GCA_018250275.1 Udranomia eurus
TGTGTGTCCGTAACGAATTCGTTGCGCGCCCGCTCCGCTTTGAGGACGTTCGCAATCCGCTAGTATGATAAGGCCCTAAGACAGTAGAATATTTCGTTACAGTAGGACTGCTAGAACCCTGCTTATTCAGACAAACAGATACACTTGTGTGTATGCATTTCATAGTTAGATTTTCCCCATCATCTGCTATCAAACGAATAAAAAACTCAGTTCTCATAATACTTAGTTTAGTAAATTCGACTACTTACTAATTTTATTGTTAGATACACTAACATTAGTAAGTAGTCGAATTTATCGCCATCTGTTAATGAGATGTGTAAAAGAAAAAATCTAAACAGTTGTCATGGCCGCGGCTTGCGGCGACCGGAAATCTAACCACAAGTTGTAAGTAAATTTTCATTATCTAATAATAGATGGCGCGCGGAAGCAGTTGTTATCTCGTGCAGTTTTTGTCCTCCATGGCTACCATTGCTGTCAGTTTAAGATAATAAAGTTTTTTTTTGGAAAAAGTGGTACTTAATGAAAGACAATACAGTTATTTATTGTGTAAACTTTGTCGGTGTTTGTGTTGATATATTTATATTGTTCAAAACTAGTTCAATGTTCTTTAATTATTATTGATGTGGTGACGACAAATTTGGTTCGAACGGGGTCATTGTATTGTTTGAAATTGAAACACAAGTGAGTACAATCTTTCTGTTTGTGCCCCTTTTTTCATAATTATAAAGCCTAAGTAAAAGACGTCGCATAAAAAACTGCCTACATTGGTCCAACATTGCCACATAACCAAACTTTCACTATTCTAGGATAGACGGCCTTGAATCTAATCTTGTCAAGTCAATGTCGTTTGTTTATCAATATATTTTTGGTACAATAATTTTTGAAAAATACTTTTTCGGGAGAGATTTAAATTTTAAAATCTACTATTAACATAGCTAAACAATTATAATATTCGCATAGATTTTAAAAACATAATATATTGTGAATTTGATACTGACCTATTGATAACAGAACCATTACTATATTTGTGTGGAAACAGGAAATGGTTAATTGTTGTTGTGACCAATTTTAGTTGTTTGTGATCTTCGAAAGAACGAAAACAACCAGGAATATTTATTGGGATATATATATATATATGTCTATTATGCAGTATTTTATCTAAGCCCCCCTAGCCTAGAGCTAGCCTAGCCAAAGTCAAAGAAATCTTTGATCAATTACCTTCAAATCTTCATAATTTGTCGAGACACTAAAACTTAGAAACAACAACCAGACGTAATAAGTAAGTGACAACTCTTAAATTCGAAGCTCAATGTCTTGGGAGTAGTAGATAGCATTGTGGAAAGGAAATCTCTTCAGACTTCTCTTGGCGGTCTTCTTCGTGGCCATAACGGATACACAGAATGACACTCTATATTCCACGCTACTTAATTCTCTATCACAGCGTCTACTCAGCGTGGAGAGAGCTAGCTTCTTCTTCTAGTTCTTGTTAGAGCGTGTGCTTTTCGTCTTGGAATAATGTCACCTTGTTAATTACCTCACGTCTGACATAGATCTTAGAGTAAAACAATTATTTTCAGTGTACAGCTGTGTTAGTCTAAAAGTGAGATTTCCTTCCTGCCTATGTAGGCCTTGAAACTTACCAGCTTCTATACAAGTTCTTGTCACTACGCCAATTGACACAGCACTTTAAAGCTACACCTTTGATAAGTTTCCACCTTCCAGTGCCAGCGCATAGAGGGAGAACCCGGTCCAGCCGTTTTTGAGTTGTGAAACAAAAGAATAAAACTCAAAATACGTAGTCGATTTATCAACCGATTCTTTATTACAATAGAAGTCGACTGATCGAATTAAAAATTAAATTAAATTAAATTGTATCCGAGTCCTAATACACACAGACGGTGTCCAATGTCGAAAAATAGCTAAAACAATGTCCTTGAACCTCAAACGTATGAAAATTGTGTTTTAAAAATAATGTATGGTAACCAGTCGAAAAATAAATTAGCAAGCATAATCTAACAGTTATTTGTTGTACAGGAATCGATAGGCAGATGGTATCCAATGGCGGCACCACAACTAGGTTAAGGCGTCGCGCGGTGCACGTAACGAGATCGTGATTGCGGAACCAGGTAAGAAATACTACCTCGAGCCTATTACGGTAAACAGGACATTATACAACAGACTTTAGTACCTTTGTTATCAAATTGATGATAAGAGGCTGCTTCATCATCACTTACTTAAAATAATTATCAACCTACACCTGTTGTCATATGAGCTGTATAAATATTTGTTATTTAATGACGATTACTGCACTTTTATTAATGCCTAGCTAACCCGGCGCACTTCGTACCGCCTCAGAATCATTTCCCTTTCCCTGGCTCCGTCCTCGTCCCCGTCCCCCGTCGCGAAACAATGAAGAAAGTATGAAAAATCCATTTTAAACTTCATATTCATATCCGTAAATATTTACAATTATTTAACAGACAGACAAAAATGCCCATCTAATATTCCGATCTTCAAAAGAAATTATAGTTATTATGTTATAGCTATATCACAAAAAAAGTTTCATCAAAATCCGCCCAGTAGTTTTGTGCGTGAAAGCCGGACAACAGACAGACAGATAGGAATTTTAAAAATATTTTTTTGGCTTGTGATACTTGTATGAAGACCCATAGGGGTATTTTTTTGGTTTTTATTCAATGTAGGTAGAATTTAACTCTTCTATAGTTTTATTATATGTATAGATGAATCGTTATTACACATAGTAAACACCATACGACTCTGAAGGTCCCACCGCTGTTTTCAGGTTGTTTTGTATGGTTTGAAGGGAAAACCTCGATAAGAATCCCACTTAACTAAGCTTTAGGTGAGAGACACTTAAAGTTCAAGTCCATGCATACATCTCTTTACACGTCGTGGTCTACTTGATTTCGTCGTCGTCGACTTGTTTTAAGACCTTAAAATATCGCAAAAGCATGAATTATCATACATTTATGTCATACGATAATGCAACTGAATTTCTTTGGCTCCAAGTTCCAACTCACTGCAAATACTTTGCATAATCATATTGATTTCCATTACAATCTTGTCATAATCAACAGTATTTACATACGTATTATGTATGTACTATGCGCAATAATCGATTTAATGAATAATGATCATCGTAGGTTTTTTGTTGTATAGTATCAATAATTCATTTTAGAATCTGTGGAAGTGTTCTCACAATGTAAATCATTCCGTGACTAATAATTGTTCTCCAAATAGGTTTTCCATTTTCCATTAAGCGTAAAGTTTATCTTACCAGTACCTACCCCTGCGAATTCCATATCTTTCGCCTCGTTTTATCTGACCAGCGAATGTTCATTTGAGATCCCGGATCTCTCTAGGTGTGAGGATTAGTTATTAATCACACGTGGAGAGATTTATGAGTAATAAATTCCACGTCACCCACCCGATCTCGTCCCCAAAGATTTCGCGAATATTATATACGTGTGTGTATTTTCCTTCACCGAAAAGATAATTTATTTAAAAGACGTGTTCTATGTGTTCTGAGTGCAAAGGTTTAGGACAGAGTTGTCACAAAGCAAGAATATGATTAAAGAAATAAAAACACATGTCTGTCTTAAATAAGTACTCAAAAAAGGGAAGGGAATATAGGGAACTTTTTTCTAATTAATCTTGTAGTCGTAGTGTAGTCTATTTGGTTTTAGAGTTTCCGATATTTAATATAAAATAATTCATAGCGGTAAAAATTCGAAAAGTATTTATGTACACTAACTATGTAAACTAGCTGACCCGGCGTACTTCTCCATAGAATTTCATAATCATTTCCGTCTCTGTCCCCGTCCCCGCTCCCTATATAATAGTAATATGGGCGTCTATAACATAGTTATGACATAAGTCTATAGTATTATCTTGAGGTTTTTTTCTCGTGTGTACCTTAAATATCGTTTTTAGGATTTTTTATGTATGTGCATTTATTTATGATGCGACCCTGGTTACACAACACACATTGTGTTTCATTTGAATACAAAAACTTTGCGTTGAACAATAAGCATTAATTATATACAGTCGAATATAATTATTATGTTAGTAAAATACTATTACCATTTTTTGGCGAAGTATTGCGTTCTTAATTGTATTTGCTTCGTCACGCAACGTAGCAAATAACTATAAGTAACTCATCCTTAACCATCACGTATTAATTCATCATTAAGTCATTTAATTTCTGTGGATTTTAAAATACGAAAAAAACGGAATATAACAAATGGCCTTGGATAATTAAAAAAGGCAAATAAGTTACGCATTTCTAAAATGCACTAGATGACATTTATCATCTTCAATTAAATTAGAACTATATTTTTCACCGCGGATTCAACCACATTTACAACATGGTTAATATCTTTCTTATTCTTATATAATGACACTTCTGAAAGTTGCTGCTGACACTGCGTAAATATACACTGAAATAAATATAAATAAGAAGGCATCACACGTAAATTATACAGTTATCAAAAGCGTTAATTGTACAGGCTTTCGGATTCTAATTGTTGGTGAGTTAGAAATGTTATATAATTAATATATTAAATAAATAAAATGAAATGAAAACAGTCTTTGACAGTGTAGTTGTGTTGAATACACTACACAGATACTTATGTGTCTTAACACAATTTTTATGTAGTAGTCGGCGCTGCGGCATAGGCCTCCTCTAATCCATTCCGTGCCGCCTTTTATACGTGTATTTTTCATCCAATCTGATCCATATCTATTGTTAAATAGGTATCTTTATCTTTTACGTGGTCTATCTTTTTTCTTTTTGCATTTTTTTTTGGTGTCCATTCCGTCCAGAATTTCGTTAATCTGTGCCTTTTGCCATTTGAGTATTCGAATATGACCATCGTCATAATTATGATCAAATCTATATATGACTACACAAAGAGATTTTGTGCCAACGCCATATTACAATGCTATGCTTCAAACATTATTTTAAAGCTCGCAATGTTCCTAGTTCAAAACAATTCAAGCCACTTATTTTAATTTTAAATTAATGGTTTCGTAAGAAATTGTCCCAAAGGATTATTTTTTAATTATTCTTATTACTCCTTTCTTTTTTTCTTTCTTCTTTCAATCCAACGCCATCTGTTGACAGAATGTCACGTAGGAGCCGCCATCTATTAACAGACGGTTAAACAAAAATAACGGCTTACTAGCTTATTTAGGTGGTAGAACACTTCGTGGTTCGACTCCGAAAGCACCAGCGCCACGCCTATTTCTGGCTTATAACAGCAGTGTTTTTACTGCTGTGTTCTGGTTTGAAGGGTGTAATGAAGGAAGCTCTTATCCGAGGCTTTACAATTTTTGTTAGATATTTTGTAAGTTCCCTAACTTACAATATATCTAACAAAATTTAACCTAGCAACGCATTTGTAGTCGACCTAAGAAAGAACTTCTATCCTGTTTTGAGTTGGTCACACGTGGCTATGGGCGGCATTGATCACTTAAAATGAGGTGGACTGTATGCTCGTCTCAACCTCAAAAAATCGTTTGATAGGATGTTTACACTCGACACTGTAGTAAATATTCGTCATTTGGTACTTCTTACCTGCATATGTGCACGTACTAATGTGATTCAATTAAATATATTCATAGGAATTGTCACACTGAGGTTATAATTAGGGATAATAAACATTGATGACAAATATTTCAATGCAGCGAAAAATAAATAAATATGATACATTGCATTATTTAAACTAAATTGACACATATTTACAATTAAGAAAATAGTGTACTATAGCAGACTTAAATTGCTATTAAACTAGTACTTAAACTTATTGTCCGTAAAACATTAGTACTTGTTAAGAAGTTTTTATATTTTCCTTTATAGCACCGATTCGTATGGGCACGAACAAAATTGAAACGGATGCATTTACAATCGACGATATGTTACGATAGTTTTTACGGTGCCGTGTGGACTTTAGTGAAGTGAAACTTCTAACCTTCACTTCGGTCCGTGTTTACAAACACGGCTCGATCGCTTGCGTGTGCCTGCACTCGTCGGCTGTAATTACATTCGACGAAGGTGTTTCTTTTGTAATGCTTCTTCGGTACAGAGTTGCGTTGATGACATAAATGCCGCAGTAGTGTTATAATGTAGTATTGCAACTCGGCCTAGTTCTTGATATATTCACCTACGGCCGTGCGGTAGGTAAACATTCGAGAAGGCTACCATACTACAGTATTTTAATTCCTTTCTAGTGTTTCTAGTCTACAAAAATACTTGTTGTGTCATTGATTGGAACGCCATTTGTTTCAAATGACGTCCAGATTTATTTATTTATCTCTTTTTATTTATTTCAAGCAACCAAAAACGGCAGAATATATATAGCCTATATTTGCGCTGTACCATATTAAGTACTTGTACTTATTTCAATAAAATATTCACAAATCGGTGCTTACTAATCCATCGTGCGTAAGCCACTGCGGCGCATTCGCGGCCGTTTCTATACAGAGTGCATACCGAACTTGAGGCACGTAATTATAACACTCATTTCGACCGTTAGTATGGAGTTGTAATACTGTATGATATTACTGCCGTGTAAATGTACTTACACAGCAGACAAGCAGCGGGTTTACTTCCCTAACACTTTCTTAACGCCTTCAGTTGAGTAATAGTTTCGACTCGTAATAGTTATTGTTTCAAAGTCATATGGTGGCACCTCACATTCCTATTTGTGTTTGCAATTGGGTGTTTGTTGTATTTGACAGATGCTGACACTATGTGTATAAAATAGGCAAATAAGACCAAATACATTATCCACACATGGACATTGTTGGCCAAATATGCCGAATTCGCAAATACACATGGCCATGTGAAGTACCATACACATATTGTTTTGTAATAAGGCCTACATTAGTCGTCTTAAATTGTTATAATATTGTATTGACTTTTTAGTCGAATTCCATGGTATCTTATATTTGCAGAGGAAAATTTTGAGATACTCGTACCACAACCGTATCTCAATTTCTTTCTTGGTTTTATGACTTAAGAAATAAACTGGGCACTCTTTGTGGTACTATTAGTATTATCGTTACGATTGTAATGTACAAATTGGATTAATTACTTCCAAAGTGTGATGAGGTCGACTACATAGATTTTGTTGTCTAAGACGACTGATTGACAATATGACTGACTGATAAATAATTATATATTTATATTTTTATACTTACATTCTTAATTTTGTGATGTTTAAGATAAGATTAATGATAAGACTTTTTTTAAGTACTATGATTTGCTAGGTAAGTTATTATTTATTTCATAAAATTAATTTAATAAACTGGCCTTAGATTTATGCTAATTTGATGTAAATATTAATTACCTCCTAACCGTTTAACTGTGTACTTAATTAAAATCGTCTTTAAATTAATAATTTTAAACAATGAGGTGAATAAATAATATTATTCGTTCAACAACTGTTTTTTCATGATCTATGAAAACGAGGTCATCTGACTGTGATTTGAAAGTTTAAGCAAATTAAATAAGTGTTAAATTATCGAATCAGTGTTTTGGTTTGACGATGTCAAGGGAGACACACAGAATGTGCCACTCGTTCCTCAGGGGTAGCAACGCGTCTGTTGTTTATCTCATATTATCAAACCTGTTGGCAGCTTATATTATTTGATTTTAGTTCCAGAAACATACCATATAATAACCCTCAAATGATACAGAGATATGAAAATATATGCATATGTAAGTTAGGTTGCCAAAGTTAATCAGATATGTCCATAGACGGCAGTGACCACTTACCATCAACTTGACTCGCTCGACTCTAGTTTCCCATCTAGTTTCAGAAGGAAAACAAAAGGTTTTATCGTTAACGCACTAAAATGTTAACTAAATTAATGTAAGAATCTGTCTCCAACATTTTCACAATAATCATTACGTAATCGGAACTCGATGCGTGCGCACAATTTGAATGATTGTACATGCAAGGAAACATTTCGTTACATTCATACTCACTATGTATATATGTACGTATGTACATAAATTCCAGTGAAGCTGGTAAAAACGAGTCGCTTGTAAACAGGCTGTTATGTTGCAGAATGGCTGTGACACCATTCCACAGCAAACAAAACGCAAAGAATTGTGTAATGTAGAAAGTTCAGTCTTGTTTTCTATACGCTACACAGATCAAGAAACCAACCGGATTACCCGACGGCTCGAGTTACACCGGTTGCGCGGTTTGTTTGTAACATGTATTTAAGTATGTAAGATGTAGATGTATTAAGGATTTTAATCCCTTATGGCGAAATGAACGTCTTACATCTAAAGTGGGTGGTAGAGCCGTTTGCGGTTGGAATCCGGAGGCCCCACCGCAAAACCTATTTCTGTCTTATAACAGCGGTGTTCTTGCTGCTGTGTTCTAGTTGAAGGGTGTGGACAGGGAGACATATTTAACCGACGCGTTTTAACTTAGTCCTCAGGGGTAGCAACGCATCTATGGTCCTAAGATAGGGCGTCGATCCTGCCCGACATTACAGGTGTCCATCGAAGGCAGTAACCACTTACCATCAGAGTGCCTGCATGCGCCTTTACTATCTCAATATTATAAAAAAAGTAATGACGTAAAGTTAAATAAATACCCTACGTAGTCAAAGACAATCTTAAGAAAATGTCAACTGACCTTTGTAGTCTCAACTGTGAATTATAATAAGGAAATGACGAAAAATTTATATCAAAAAAGGTTAGTTAAATAAGGAAAAAAAGGTTAAACAGACCTCCAAACAATTCAAATAACAATAAGCCAAAGCTGTCAGAGTCATATACGGTTAGGTAATAAGAAAAAGGCTTTAACCAGAAGTAGTAGGAGTGGTCAGGAGTGGTGTAGTTCCAGCTCAAGGTAAACGCTGTTGGGATCACGGAATATTGTGAATGGGCTGGACGGGTTGTGGGGTTTAATAGCTTAGGGAGAAACATTTCTGTACAGGATTTCCTTGCGCATGGTACGAAGCAGGACACGATAGGAGCGGAATTCAATGTGGGAAAATCATTGCCTGGTTCAGTTCGAACATTGAATCCGTGTCATTATTCATACTGTTCTTTTTTGACGTTCATTTGACATAATTTATTAAGTTACGTGTAGTACGGGATTTACTAAGTTAAGGAAATTCATGCAATCCGGATTTAGATGGGTTATACCAAAAACATTATAGGTACTTAATGTCTTTGGGTTTGTGATTGTGTTTTCCTTCTGAAGGCTTTTGATTCAACTGGTTTACTATACTAGTATAGCTAATCGTAATTTAAGCACATAGTTAAGTGTCGAGTATGTGGAATGGCATATTTTTGTGATACGCGCGTAGTAATAAATACGGCTTTAGTAAAATATACGTAACTAACACGAGGCCTTACAAATCAACCAACGTCTAGGGTAACAACGTGCATGAGAACCACTTCGGGCGGTTTTTATTTATAGCTAAACTCTCTAAATTATTTAAAAATATTTATTACGAATTCCACTTAGATATTTTTCTCATATTTAGCTTCTACACATCGTTATCTCTATTAGATAAGTGTACGTGTATAGCCCTCTGTGTGCATTACCAAACTGTTCGAAATAAAAACACAGTTACACAGGTATCTGGGCTTGAAAGTTAACTAGAGCGAAGTGACATCCGCTCGGGAATGCGAGTGCGTTGCGCAACTTGTTTTGACGGTACCGTGTCGTTGCTGCAAACGACACGCCGCTACGCAATACGAGTATTTCTCGTACGGACTACATTGTGTTTGTTTATTTAATTCATAAAATGACATGTACAATTTTTTAATTGGATTCCCTGATGTCTACTACTACTATACTGCTACGTATACAGTAATGCGAGGTAGTAGAGCTTTTTGCGGTTCGCCTCCGGAGGCACCACCGCCGCACTTGTTTCTGCCTTGTAACAGCAGTGCTGCTGTGTTCTGGTTTGTAGGGTGTGGCCAGTGAGACATACTTAACCGACGCGTTCCGACTTAGTCCTCAGGGGTAGCAACGCTTCTGTGGTCGACCTAAGGAAGAACTTCGATCCTGTCCTGGCTTGATTATAGATGTCCATGGGAGGGAGTAAACACTTACCACCAGGTGGACTGCATGCTCGTTTGCTACCTCCTGGTCTTAAAAAACCCAAATACGCGACAGGTGGGACTGAGTGATAATCGCGTAACTCGAATTTATCAAGTCGGGGTATTCTTACTTCGCATATAAACTTATTTCACTTTTGAATCGCAATCGTTATGTTTACATTCTGAAGGTACCATTATTCTTATTTGATTTGAAATTTACTACTTCTCTATATCAATAATTAACGCTCACACAAAAGACGATTGAAACGAAATATGAAAATCGCGTAACTCCAGATTCGCGTAAGCCGGGGTTGCGTTATCAAAAACAAAAAAAAAGATAGAATATCCTTTCACAAATAACTGTTGATTATTTGGCTAATTTTGTTTTTTAATTATTTATTTAATTTGACAG
>DWNJ01002464.1:0-10508 GCA_018250275.1 Udranomia eurus
AGCTCAAAGGCTTGTTAGGAGTGGGTTCACGTTAATAGTGCAATAACAAGAATCGAACCCCCGACCTCTCGATCGTAAGGTCGATTGGGCTATTGTCGCTTAATATGACGTATTCATACTTACTATAAAAAATATATAAATTAATAAGTCAATGTATAGGAAATAAATACATAACATATTACTTCAAAATACATAAAAACCTTTTTTGCGACGATGACTGGTCTCTGATGACGTACCTGCAAAGATACAATATTGAGATGATTAGAGAAAAATTATAAAATAGAAAAGACTGGATACTATTAAAAACTACAAAAAAAAACAGAGTTATATTCCGCTCCAATTAAGTCGATAAAAACAATGACATGTTTTATAATAACACACAGTTATTCACTATTGCTTGAGAAGTGGAGCTTGCCAACGTAGCTCAAACGAGTCTGTCGAGTAAAAACTGTTATCTAAGCCTCGAAACTTTGTAACATGTATAAGGTTAAACCTACATGTATACCTACATATAACCACCGACTCGGTATAAATAATGAAAACAAGCTTTAAGAAAGTCATAAAATGTCTACACTAGATGATATAGACAGAAAAATCCGAATGAGTAAGTAAAGTAAAATTCGACTCCAAGCTCCAAATTCGATCAATACAAACCATGACATGTTTTAACACACAGTCATTCACTCCTGCTCGAGAAGTGGTGCTTGCCAAAATATCTCAAACGAGTCGCTATAAATTTTCTCCTTAGTTTCAATTACCTAAACGACCTGCCTAAGACAGATACTACTTTTTCATCTGTTCAAAACTTTAAAAATGGTTATCGAATGCCTTGGAACTTCATAACATGTCTATAGTAAATATGTATAATGGTAGTAGCTACAGGCTCCGTGTAGACAATGGAAAGCTTGCTTAAAGAAGTCATAAAATGTCTACACCAGATGGCTTAGAGTTGTCAGAATAACCTGAATCAGTACCTTTTGACGATTTTTCGTGCTAGGTTGTGTTTCAGTCTTCCCATTACGAGTTTATAACGGCCATTGCATTCCCATTGTTAAGTATAGGAATAGCTTATATAAATAAAATACTAATAACACCACGAGAACATTAGGATGAACTTGAATTCACTGGATATCGCACCTAATGTTGCTGACGCGTACTCCTTTCATAACGTAAATTCATAACGATAGCCGTTTCGGACATCATTACATGTGAGCGAAAAGGACAGAGATATAAATCGGTCGCTGCTGTAACAACACTTGGTACAGGTCAGTGTTTACAAAATTTGTTTCGTTCCGTTGGACTCACTACTCGCACGCTTTAATCAACACAGATTCTTACAAACTGGGTTTGGGTTGGCTTTTGTATTATACGTACATGTACAAACTACATAATTGAATCTTGTTTACATTTTCGTCTACTTCATTATTAAATTGAGACATTCAATTAACTTGTAAACTGATAGCAAATATGCAAATAAAATAAAAGCAGACAAATAAAAATTGAAGTATGTAATGAAATACTAACGCGAATCGTACGCGAACTGAGGACAATTTTCTTTCAAGTCAAATATTTTAATGCAACCCTTATTACAAACATGCATAGATAGATAGATTTTTGAAGAAATTCACAGAAGATTTACTAAAGATTTCGACCTAAGTTTCAATTATCTAAGCAAGCGTGGCTCCGAATTGTACCACCAATAAATTGGGTAAAATTTACATATAGGATAATATATGACTACAAGTTGCAGCGTGTAATAAAATATTTCTATGCTGAGGACAATTTTCTAAAAAATCAAATATTTCCAATACGACCTTTATTACAAGCATGCATAGATAGATTTTTGAAGAAATTCACTATTTATTCGGCCGTTCCCAGAGCGCCATTCCGCTCCAATTCAGCCAACAAGAAATCATGACATGTTTTTTGCTTGCAATTATTCGCTCGCGCCCGGAGTGGAGCGTGCCAGAATAACTCAAACGTGTCGCTATAAATTTCGTCCCCAGTTTCAATTACTGCGAACATATCAACGGTCGATGTTCCTCGCTCCGAGTGCCTAAAACTTTTAAGTTTTCGAACAATTTGCTTGAAGACTTCATAACAGGTGTAATTATTATGACAGGGTTTGTTTTAGTTTTGCTTGGGATTTTTACGTGATGGTCGTTGATTTAAGTTTGTTTTAAATATATTATTATATTATTAATGATACTCATACGTTACCTAAGAAATTAGTTATTTTCTTAGTACATTTAACTAGTTAGTATTCAGATACTGTAGATACAACCACGTAGGTGTATGAACTTATCTCAACATATGAATCATGATCTCAAGACCTATACTACTTACTAAATTCTTAATCTTATTGAATAATTTTTGTAGTTAGCATGATTTCTGGCCGAATAATGTGATCAGCAGAATACCTACGTTGGTTCCTTTGTAACGTTAAGACGAATATATATATATATATTATATATAGACTTACTTAATGTGTATGTGTATGTGTGTATGATAATTGTCACGAATACTTAAATCACTTTTTTTATATTTGGGAGGTAGCAAACGAGCATGCAGTTCATGTGTTGATAAGTGGACACTTCCGCCCATGGACATGTACATGGATACTAATCTATCTACACATGTAGTTGAGTTATCGATTTCCAAACTATGCAAAGCACAGTCTAAGAAGGCTATGGATACTACTATTTCAGATACTAAATACTTTGAGAACATCGCATGCAATTTTCTTTGAGCAAACTTAGCACCAGCCGATATGGCCAGTTAAATTTGAAACGAAAATTCGTAACGTGATTTATTTCGCGTAGCATTTTCGTACGATTTCTGCTGATTCACAAACTGCTTTGACATTTTTGTTAGCTTACAAATTTTGCCCGAAATCAATTTGAAAGTCCAAAGAAACTTTTATTTAAGCACAAATTCTTCTGTATTTAACTGTTTCGTTTGGAGAATGTTATTAAAAAAGTTTGCTGAATGTTGTTTCAAAGGTCGAAAATATCTACGGAATAAATTCTCATTTATCTACATAGCTATGAAGAGAATTTGAGAGCAACAACGGATAGAGGTGAAAGGAAATTGGAATGATAAATACAAAAGATGATTAAAGTTTACTCAGTAACAATGGCCGAAAGTACAAATTCTAAAGAATCACAGTGACAATGGTGAGAATTGAATAAACCTTGTGTAATGAAAGACACCCGAATAATGAACTTGAAGTTCACATAACTTTGCGGATTACCCTTGTTCATTGTTGTCAATATAATGCTGTTATATGATGCAAGATATTTATCGGTCTATCGTTCAATGACTTCTTAGTCTTTTTTGTATCTGCTTTAGCCATAGAATCGAAGGACGTTAAGAGACGACGACGGCGCGACGCAATGTGTATGATATTCATATGCAAATACATTATAAGAGATAGACCGACAATTCGTAAGAGTAAGTATAGTAAGAAATAGTCGTGGGAACTTCGTTTGTTCTCGGATACACTTTATATAGTTCTTTCTTTCACTCAACGTTGTAGTAAAAAATGTATTTTAATTAATCAATAAATACATTTTAGTACCACTCACTTGTAAATCACAGAACAATTAGGCATTATTTCGCAATTCTTTGTAATATTCCCTGTTCACTGGCCGATCGTACACTGAACAGACATTTGCCTCCGATTTGCGAGCAGAGGTCACGCGGCCGATGTGTGTTTCGAGGGAAAAACATAGCGAGCAAGCGTATTGTCGGTCTATCCCGTATGATATATATGTTCATATGCATACCACTTTCAAAGCGTATATGATATACGAGTTATCCGCTGATATAAAGAATACAACAATAGAGTAGTTCTGTAAACTGTATAAGTTTGTTATACAAGATGGCAGAGCATTGAGCAACAAACATTTCGACTATAATAACAAATTTGCCAATAACATAATATGAACCCAAACATTAGGGGTGCTTCCGAACAACGGGAAGCGTTTTCAGTTTTAGCGATACAGACATTAGAATAGTGAGGATATTGTTTACTCTCGAAAAGGGTTGACCCTTCCCCGGGCGTGGATTGTAATACGGTCTAAAATACTAGTGTTGATCAAGTTCTTTGTAAAAGTTATGTCATATTCAAAGAACCAATATCGGAATGCTATACACGTTTGTTTATATCTGGTACTGAGAAAATAACGTTATTACAAATCAGTAACGTTATTATTGTTACTGTTATGTTATAAGTCAACGAACATGACATAGACATTGGAATTTTAAGAATTGATTTTGTGTAAGAATGTTAAAAGCTAAAATTACAAATGTTATGAATAGTATTAGGGGTTTTTTAAAGACTTTTTGATATGTTTGGATACTCCCATAAAGGGAGGCTCCCATAATAACACATTCATAAAGTTAACAGTGGTTAAATTTCAAGAAATTTTTGTAAGACATTAAAATTATGATTAAATTATATTATAAGTCAATTAATATTATTAAGTGTTTAAAAAAATATTAATATCTGTACGCAAGACGTATGTAACATTGACATTTATTGGTTGGAAGCACGGGATTGTGTAAAAACATTAATTGGATAATTGCAGACAAAAGTAACTTAATGGTATGAACATTTTTTGGAAAAATGCAAGCGCTGAATCTCAGTAAACCGAGGATCTTTGATTTTCATTACTCGTCTCTTACCACAACTATCAATATTTGGTAGCCGTGATTGCAACGCCAAGCACTTACAAACTCGGGTTTGTTTATTTAGCATTGTGTGCGGTCTACAACGCTATGTCTTAGTTTAGATTAGGTATTATTTTGAAGCATACTTTCGTGTTAAGGGTTTTTGCGATCCGTTCAAAGCATTACTGGATTATTCTTAGAACCGTCACTTACATCCACACATGTGGTTAAAAAAGTATGCTACTTCGTTCTCCCGATCCACATAACCACACAGAGTCACATAAACCACACTCCACTAAAACCGCACGGACGATAACGATAAAACCATGACCGGCCCCAACTTATCCAAATTCCGCGTCATCAAAATATACGACCGCATCAACGGGGCCCAATTTCCGACCGTAAAGTCAACAAAAAAATACGCGACGATGTCAAAAATTCAGGCTTCCACGTTCCGACATCGAGCAGTAAAGCGGAATGACCAAGTTACGGGGAGTTTTACGACGTATCTGATAAACCTGTACTGGATACATCTTACATGGAGACACGAGGACAAGGGGAAATTGGAGAGGCGGTTTTCGAGAATTTTATATCAGCTTGAAACACATACAGGGGCCATGAAAGATTCTCAGAAATGCTTGTTTGTTTCACACAACGCCTGAGTGGAAAACGTTAAGAGTTTCATTTAAATGTTTCACTCGGTAACGGTATTATGTTATGTTTGGAAAGAAGCGGATCGAAGCGGTAACACGAAACCTTTGATCTAAAAGAAGTAATAGTCATTCATTGTTTATCTGTATTTGCGTTTTCATGACACAAGTCTAGACGCAAGACTTCTTCTTCACACTAACCAGTGACAATCAATACCTATTACCGACAATTTTACCATAATTACATTTAATAATAAGAAAATTGTGTGCTTAAATATACACAGCTCTTGATGTAGCTCTCTATAAATGATTTTCATCTACATTTTTACTTTCGTCTTATCTTTACCTACATTTTTTTCTCTCTTATCCTTGTTGAAAAAGCTTAGATATTGAATTATTATAAATAAAAGAAACATGATACTTCTGATATATCTGAAAACATATTAACGATTTCATTATGAATGATACTCAATCACAATTTGACCAATTCAAAAGTTCGACTATCTCTAACTTACAACTTAAATTGTTTCGCAAACCAACAAAAAGAGCAATAAAATGGAGTTAAGAAACCCATTTGACAACATACACGAGGCCTCTTGAATTATCCAGACAAACTTTCTCAAGGCTGTCTTCTGGTATTCCTTCTGAAACGTGGTGTCACGGAGGGTTCGACGGATAATCTAATACCGGAACGTGCGAAACTCATACAAATTAGTGTTTAGCAGGACAATGACTTCCAATCTGTAGAACATTTTGTTGAAGATTCAGGATTGGTATTAAACTAAAAAATATGTCTAAAAATGTGTCAAATAAATTCTTTAAACGTCGTCTCAAACCATTGTCGTTAAGGAAAGCTGCCTACACTGAAGCCTGCAAAAAATATTCTTGTCTGTGTTTAAGAAGTCTTTTACAGTCAGTTGTCATTATGATGAAATATCATTATGATGAGGAATTATGCGATGGTTTGCGTATGATTTAACTTTCTATTATTTGACCTTATTGTAACAATTTTGCGATTCGTTTTAAACTGTCGGAATTTTGAGTGCAAACATAATTGATTGCACAAATTAATCACACATAACTAGATACAGAAATGATTAAAACTACTCCAATAATATTATATTATATATATTGAATTAAATTGACATCAATACAGCATCAACAGACGGATGTAAACAAAATGGGTAAATAAACACCAATAAAAAAAAACAAATCAAATGTTCTAAGGATATAAATGGAAAAATTACTACCTGATTAATACCTGAATTTAATAATTCTAAACCTAATACTATAGTTTCCCAGAACAAAAGAGAGATAGACTCTTAAATGATAATTTGCTCGTAGCACTAAGACATACCAGCAACTACTGGTATTAGTTACTAAATTATGAGCGCTTAGGACAATACACGAGTTGGAGCAACTTGGAGCATGACGAATAATTCAAGAAACAGTTTCAGACGAAGCGAATGTTTCAAAGCATTGCTCGTCGCAAATATCTTATCGAGGTGCATCAAACGTCTTATGTTTGTACACTGAACTTTCACTTGGGCAAATGCTCTCTATTCCGTCTTAGCAATGTCTAGCAAGATAAGCCCTTAATAAGAATTAGGACGACTTATTACATATTATCCTAATAGACATCTGACACTGAGTCGAGAAGAAGAATATATTATATATATAGATAACCTAGTTAAAAATAATATTTTGGAAAAAAATAATGGAACCACATTATAATTGATGTTAAAATAATAAACTAAATAAACCTACTTACGAAGCCTAAGTCAATTCACAATGAAAATAAATAGGTTCTAATCAATATAATAATTAATTTGTCATCTTTGAGAAAATTGTGGAGAAAAAGCTAAGATTGTACAAGATGTGTATTACGATACCCGTAAGAAGTGATAAAAAAAGTAAAGAAGTAATATTGAAATCCAAAAATGAAATAGAAGATAAAAATGCAGAAAGTATTCTCTATGCAATCCAGGAATTCGAGACATTTTTCAGCGCGAACGAGATCCGAAAACGGACTCGTGTCTCGAAACTTCTGTGTAATCTTCTTTCAGCGTCCCGTACTATCTATAAATTAATTAAAGTGAGTAAGTAACAGTTTATAAATAAAAGGGTTCAAATTAAAACTATAGTGGCCCGAAGTAGGTAAAGTTCAAAAATATTTGTTTAAGTGTTAATTTTTTTTTAAACCATTCTCGATAATAATGGAAGCCGTCGGTCAAAAACGATTGCATTTACTAAGATTAATAGTATCTGCTATGATACTAATCCAAATTGTAATAATATAATCATTCTAAATGCGACTTTGTTTTTCACGCTTCCTCGCTTTAACTGTAAAACCGATCATCATGAACTTTTTCACGCATATTGGTACAAGTACATAAAAGTTATATATACATAAAAAAATAATGAAAAGCGAAGCCGCGGGTAAAAGCTACTTTTGTATAGAGCTTTTGATGTAAATGAAGCGAGTAAGATGTAACAAGAGATGTAATTACGAAGTTTTCGTATATTCGTTTGTTAAGAAATTTTCACGCCTTTAGGAAAAGAAAAGTAGAGAATGCTATTTGAACCTGTTCCTACACAGTTACGATGTAACTAACGAGGTACGGAACCCGGCTAACTTATTTTACGCGCACTTGGCGTTTTCCCAAGCACGTTCTGCCATCCTGGATAGAATATTTCTTCTTTTTTTGTCGACCGTAGTGTAACGAATTTTTTTGCTAACGACCCACCCAGCTTCGTACCTGTAGTCCGAAACGAATGAATTAAGTAAATTTGGTGAATTAAAACATTAAATACTAAGGTTCCATAAAACAAAAGGAAGATAAACTAAATAACAATTGGCTCATGGCACTAAGACATACATAAACTGATAAATGATGATGGTCTCGTAGCACTAAGACAACCCTGCACCCACTCCGTTACCAGTTACTAAATTATGAGCTCTTAGAATAATACCGGAATTGGAACAACGTGAAGCAGTAAGAATTATGTGAGAAACAGTCGATGCGAAATAATTTCAAAGCATTATTCGTCGTCGCTAATTTGCAACTCCTGCCATCGCAGATAGAATATTTACTCGCTCTTTGTCGACCGTAGGATAACTAACGACCCGCTCATCTTCGTACATGTTGTGGGTCATAAAAGGATTAAATGAATATTAAACTAAATACTCTGTTTCCACGAAAAAGAGGAGATGAATTCATAAACAATTATTTATAAGCACATTATAGCACTCAGACCTACTAGTTCTAGTCCTACTCCGGTATTAGTTGCCGAATTATGAGCGTATAGGACAATACCCGAGTTGGAGCAACTTGGAGCATGACGAATTATTCAAGAAACAGTCGACGCGAAACAGTTTCAAAGCATTGCTCGTCGTAGCGAATTTCTAAGTTCTGGATAGGATGTTTCTTTTTTTTGTCGACCGTAACGAATTTTTTTGCTAACGACCCGCTCGGCTGTACCTGTAGTCCGACAACGTTAACCTTTTAATATGCAAAGAGGATTTGCAGCATCCCACGGTGACGTCCAAAATCTTTATTTTGTTGAAAACGAATGTAAATTACGCAGATTCTTGTACCGTGACTTTATTTTGGGGATAATGCCGCAATTGATTTAGAATTTTAATTCACTTTTAAACATACTTATATTTAAGTTTTTTTTAAAGTAAAAGTTTAAAACACTTCTAAACTTATAAGTAAAATGTAGCCTTATTTTGACAGTAAAGTTTAACGTAAATTTTTATGTGCACACACATTTAAAATACATTGTATAAAATGTGTTTCTTCTAAGACTTGTTGTTAAAAACTTGTTCTAAAAGAACCTTTACCTAAATAAAATATAGACTATCCCAGATTAACGAAGGCATGTTTTTTTAAACAGATGAGAACAATGACGGCCGTCCCTGAGCGAACTACTCGTATACCTAAACCTAAATTCCAGCTAGATAATACATTTTTCACAAGAATAAAAAGAATGTTTTACTGTAACTCCGTTGGTTTACATCGCCTACTCGTTTTTACGAATGAATAAATTAAACATGTAACATTCTAGAAAGCCTCGTCTTGAATTTATAATTTAAGTACTAATTTGACTTCAAAATCGACAAGGTGACTTGATTTCATTGTCCAAGGTTGCTGACCCGTTGTCCTTTATTTATTAACTAACAAATATTGGACTAGTATCGAACACACTCAGCTTTTAGGATCCAATGTGCATAATTGATCCCTCTAGAGTAACAAGTTTCGACTATGCTGTAACGTACCTTAACGCCAAACGTCTGCCTAAAGTTTCGTCTGAAACGAAACTCATGTAACATCATAAAATCAACCAATATTATAAAATGGTAAAAGAAACAAAAGAAAAAATCGTTTAAATAGATAGATTATACGTTAAATAGATAGGTTATACGTACACCATTATAAAAATTAATGAATATTGTATAAAAACTTTTTAAAATGTAATATAAACATTTTATTTACAATTTCTTTACAGTGTTTAATTCAAATTTAGTCAAACTAGATCTGATTCAAAACCGTGGTATAAAGGATAGTTGCATTAACTAGGTCGTCTGTAATATTACAAAAAAATATTAAAATAAAGTCAAGAAAAATTAAAAACTTTTGCATAAAAAATAACAATACCCATCCAATTACAGGAACGCAAAAATAACACAAACTCCATATTTCAAAACAAAGACACTTCTAGAGAATTCATTATCAAAGGCCCACACTTTTACTCGCTGAGACTTATAACATCCAATTATAATAATAAGTTGTGTTTGCACGGAACTCTATATCCAACGCCTCTTGAATTTCAGTCGAAAATTGCCCGAGAATTTCTATTAGAACAGTAGGCACCAAACTATTATTAAGTAACAAAGTGAGATCGTTGTAATTTGGAAAAATAAAACGAGCGGGACATTACGAGATATTCCTTTGAAATCCGACTCCGAAATTACTGGACAACTCGGCTTTTTTCGCAGCAAAAGCTTCGTCGGGCAGATTTTAAAATTCTATAAACATCTACTTCCATATCACCAATATGGTTACATGAGAGATGTACAACCAATTTAAACTTTTTCTAATTGAAATGTTTTTTCTCCGTCTGAAATCACAGGCTCAGACATCAACTTTGTTTGAACAATGTTTTCATCAGAACTTAAAT
>DWNJ01002465.1:0-10507 GCA_018250275.1 Udranomia eurus
AGAACCTTTTACGGTTCAGCTCCGGAGGCACCATCGCCACACCTATTTCTGGCTTATAACCGCAGTGTTCTTGCTACTGGTTTGAAGAGCGTGGTCAGGGAGACACGCTTAACCGACACATGCCAACTTAGTCCTCAAAGATAACAACGTATTTGTAGTCGACCCAAGAAAGAAAGTGGATCCTGTTTTGGGTTGGCAGTAACCATTTAACAGCAGGACTGCATGCTTATCAATGGGCTCAATGTAATAAAATATATAGATATGTCTAATATAATATTATCTGCGTCTAGTGTACGACTTAAACCATCTTACACTAGACAGATGATATCTATTGATCTAACTAAGCCCTCCCAGAGGTTGATATCTACAGCGATTATTGTTCTCAGTTTAAAGAGATTTCGGCGTCAGCGGTCAGAAGTCCCCAAGGCATTTGATCCTTCGTTTTTATGTGACTCCAAAGACGGCGACTTGTTGTAACTCGTTTAACGTAAGCTGCTGAGCAAAGCAAGTATTGCACGATCATTTTGGAAACAGTTTTGGGAAGGATAATAGAAGTACGATATGTTTTATTCAAGATTCTGAAGTCAACTCATGTTATGCAATTTATAGAGTTTTATAGAGTAAATAAAACTAATATTATAAATATGAAAGTGTTTGTTTTTGCAATCAACTTTCATGTTAGGTTAGTTTATTGTTTTGAAATAGTCTACGGTGTAATCACAATACTAAGTACTATTTAAGAGGCGAAACTTCACTCGTAATCATAATATTATTACATGAAGCAAAACTTTGGTACCACTTTTTTTGACAACACGGACGAAGGAGTTTTAAAAAAAGGCACAGTCAACAAAGTATACGGAGAAGAAGTGCAGAAAGCTAATATTTTATGTAATAGTACATAAGAAATACATTAAATTAGTAAAATAAACATTACACACACTACCATGGTTTGAGGCACATACTCCTGTTATACACGAAACGTCATTTTTATACGGAATCTAGAGTTACATGGGCATCG
This sequence comes from Udranomia eurus, assembly GCA_018250275.1. Lineage (NCBI taxonomy): Eukaryota > Metazoa > Arthropoda > Insecta > Lepidoptera > Hesperiidae > Udranomia > Udranomia eurus. The sequence continues at coordinate 1,019 of DWNJ01002465.1, forward strand.
GAAAAGTCATTACAATTAATGTAATTTTGTGTAATCAAAAAATGTTTCCAAGTTTTTTTTTCTCTTCTTGGCCCGAGGATGTTTCCTCATAGTCAATTAGTAGTCGACAAAGCAATTATTCTATAGGTATAAAATATAAATATTAAACAACTTAATAATTCAAACAATAATACAAACACGGTCGAATTTTGTCGACCCCTAGGCGTACACCTAATAAAATTTATATGCAATTTAATAAAACGCGACTTAACATATTACTGTACGAGATCGTTTGATATATTACTATGGGTTAATCCGAGCTTCCAATTGTTTGCATATCTTAAGCTCTTGATATTAAACGATGCATAAAATATTCTGCATGTGCGTTGGACGCTTTAAAAATGTAGGGCAATCAAAAGTTACCTAGGTTATTGCTCAAAAGAGCAATTAATAAAAATACCAAACATACTGTACAAAAAATCGACTTCAAAAACACACAAATTATGAAAATTATCAGAAAGTTCAAATAATTATGGTATTTACTGGATTTTTTAAATATTTCTTCTTTAATCTCAAAAAATATACTCATCACACAGCCACTCTCACCACTCACCGGCTTTAGTTACTTATCTTACAATTTCTGTTTTTACTCACCGTTTATTCCTTTACTTTTTGCATCTTACTTTTATTCCACTCCTGCGTTTACAAAAACTAATACAAAGGTTGCATTGTCGACGGAAAAATAAACTTAGCCTCAAATCGCTGATCGGAACGCCACAAGTAGGTATCTAATGGGTATTGTATTTATAAAACGGGCTTGTTACAAAGATTGTTCGGTAGCGCAGCGCGCTCTACTTTGAGTTGGTCTACCTTTAGTTAAAACGTTAGTTGTTATGACAATTTCCTGCTTCTCTGTTTTCATGAAATATAAGTTTTCGCGGAGAAATGTTATACCCTATTTTTCTTTGTCGACTATCTTTTTTCAGCACACTTCTGATTTTAACTTTTCATTCGAGCAATTTAATGCACAAACTAAAGAAAGAGGGATTTGTTTAATGGAAGTTAAACAAATCCCTCTTTCTTTCGTTTGTGTTTTAAAAATATATCCGTTTATATGAAAATATTAAACATATTTACACAGCTTTCATGATATTCATATTTGTATATTTATACGAAGTGTAGGTATTAATCAAGTTTCCATGTTGGCGACTGCATCATCTAGGCATCCAGCTTGTTTTGCTTGATTTCCAACCTCCACCAATCTTAATACGCTAAGTGTTGGTAAATGACTTCCTCCTGTTTGAGAAGGGTTTTTGAGAACAGGTTTTAACACATATATTTTTAAAAAAAAATATTGAAAAGGCAATATTCTGTAATATGATCATGTATATTATAGTGTATCACCGTCAACATACAGGCAAAATGTAGTAACCGAGACTTGAACTACTTATATTACTTCTCGACCTGATAAGCATAAGGGCCGATATGTAAAATTATGTGCAGGTTTATGATTTTTTTTTCGTCAAATTAAGATCTACGCTCGTTTTGGGCTCGATATGGGCTATCCCATCGGAAAATGTATAAGTACTCGTTTATAGTAACACTAGATTTTGCTCGCGGCTTCGCCGGGTGGAAATTTGTCTGTTACATAAAGTTTGAATTTGATATATACAGATATAGATTAACAATACCGAGCGCAAACAAGATTGAGGGATAGTTGAAACTTCTATCTTGTTTTGAACCTGGCGTTAATACATTACATTCACAAAACTTTCCTTCACACAAAATGTACAAAGCGCTGAACTGTTTCCGTTCCGAGCTAAGCTTTACAATATTCTGTACAGACCGGAGACTTAGACTACGGTAGTGAAATCCATCCTTTTATCACAAAGGTTTCAGAACAAATAGTAGAACAACTGACAGAATTGCATAATTTCGTTGTAACTGAGCATAGAATTGTATTACTGAGTATTATTTAAATCTTTAAAAAAATAACAAAGGCGTATAAGTACCATAAGGTATTAGTCCTGTTGTTTTTTGTTGCGTTAGAAGGTTTTGTAAAACAATTTCATGGTTAATTGATATTAAAAATACTTATACTTACCTATACTATCTATACTTATTTTACCTGGTAAATTAACACACTCTCTCATAATTTTATTTAAGAGAGAGTGTGGGCAATTGAATATAAATGTCAGATATACAGAACAATAACGCCTGATAAAACATCTGGTATTTTCTTAAAACTGTCTTGTAAAACGGTTTGTTCCCGTGTTGACTATGTAAATGTCGAATTACAATTTACAAAATAGGCGGTGTTTTACAGTTAAGGTTCTGTCAATAGACCATATATACAATAAAAACAAAGAGAGCTCGTTATTTCCGTCATTCCGTTATTCCGCTCGCGGCTTTGTAAAAGGAGATTAAAAAAGGCAGACTCGTCATGATAAGTTTTTATATATTTTTTTCAATGCAAAAATTAAGTCATACGTCATAAGGAAACATTGATGAAAAATTGCATACTTTTATGAATTGAATGAAGTATTATCACTGAATTATCATTATTTTGTATAATACAAAAAAGGAGTTAATTGAAAATGACAATTTTATCAATAAAAATTTAAACAACCTTAAGTTTTCACTTCACTTCATGTTATAAACATTTGACGTGTTCATAGGACGCTTCGGCCGATGGAGTGGAAGAGAGATAAATGCGGCACAAGCCGAACGCTTAGGCCGATCGTGCCTCTCTATCGCTTGTTCCGCGCTCTCGCTTGGACGCGGAATGTGATGTCTTTTTCGTGCGTGCAGCCGGCGTTCATCGATTTATAAGACTTTATCACCTCAAAATTCTTAACACCCCGTTGACCCTGGTCTGAGTTTGGTCTGCGCTTTGGTATGTTAACATAGTCAGTTTTTATGTTATCGTTATACTCGTATAAGCTTGCCAGGTCTCTAAATCGAAAATCCGGTTTGTTCAGCCGAAAATGTTGACCGGACATTTGTATAAAAATGCCGACGATATAACTATTCGAAAAATATTCTTCTCATTTACCACCTAGTACGCTCGCGTCATACAAAAATAAGAATATCATGTATAAAAAGCCTAACAAAAGTCGGACAGGCCAGACATAGTCTAATCTGGCCGCACACCTAATCAAAAAGCCTGACTGTGTCCGGCTTTATCCGGACGCCTGGCAACGCTATACTCGTATATAGAACATAGACGTATTAAAGGGACCAAAGACAACATGATAGTACTTTCTGCATTGCAACTAGTCCAGAATGGCCGCAACCCACTTTTATGTCCCACTGCTGGGCACAGGTCTCGAAGCATACTCCGTCACGCTGCTTCAATGCGTGTTGGCGGAAGTCCAGAATAGACTACTGGTTCAGCGAAAATTTGAGTTAACTGATGTCATTCCAACTTTGCCCAGCAGAACTTATACAGCTATAGCCATAGACCGATGTATCTGAACCGCACAAGTTTGATCACATTCATCGCTTCTCCACTATCTCGAAACGCTTTCCTTAATAGTTTAAAACTATGTCGCTGACTTATCTATCTTTTTGTGTCTGCATTTCTTTAGAACAACCTTCTTTTCAGCATAATTTCGATTTCCACCATTTACGAATAGTTTTTCTTGCACAATTTTTTTTGTACGTAAAATTTAATATTCAGTTAAAGACTTGAGAGGTAAAGCATTATTCATACTCTTTGGAAACTTTAATTTTCCATACAAAAAAAGAAGCCTTGTGGATGGATCTCTATAGAGCAAAATTGGGCTGAGTCTATTGTTGGCCATAGAAGCAATCACTGAAGACAAAGAGATACGAGTAGGCAGTGCAACTGGTAAGTGATCTCTGTTGATCATGAACAACCGAAACCAACCAGATAGAACGAAGTCTGAGAGTTTCAACAGATGCGTTGCTTCTCTTGAGTCAATTTTAATTACCTCTTTAACCCTTCACTAGTACTGCAACAAATATAAAAGCAATTGCGGATGGGTGAGATAAGGGTATCAAGTCAAATGTTACCAGTATTCAAAGTATGAATTTAATGTTTATTAAATTTCCATTGTTTCAACAAAACATTCACGATATTTCCGTAATAACATAAGAAGCCTTGAAGCTTTAGTATTGTTTTATATTCAAGCATTTACTCTCTATTCATGACAGCTTCGTTCACACTAAATATATACAAAGTAACCTTCTGTGTACTATGAAGCTGTACGAAACAGTCGACAGACTGCGGAGCCTCAACACTGTACGTTCGAGATGAATTTGTTTATCACAAAGGCTTTTGTTTGTCACGAACGGATAAAATACGAGAATGAATTACCGCGAAATGTAAAGTTGCGTCATTTAAAACTAGGTTAGGGTTTAATACTTTTATTGCATTATAATAAGGAATAAGATTTTTAAACCAATGCCTTTTTGACGCATTTAAGAATTTGTTTATTAAATGCGTTAAAAAGGATAACATGTTTTATATTATAAGAGAAGAGACTAGAAATTAATAAATAAGTTCGTTTTACCATTTGGTATTTCGAACAGAAAGTGAACATTAATTATCCATATTTGAGGATAAACTAACCATGACTCTAACGTCCTACTATCGCTACTGTGTTGCTGAGTTTTAGATAAACTTGCATACATATATCCATATTCGGAGCTACTATTCAGCACCATAAGAACGGTTCTATTATTGGCTTTCAGTGCGATATAAAGACAGATAGATACCTTGTTATAAATATTCACAGGAGGTAGCTCACGTAACGTCACATGGATTGAAATAAATTCTAAGAATAAAGAACACGCGTTAACGAATGAAATATGTATTATATGTATATCCATACTTTATTTTTATTTAATAATTTTGCACACACACATTGACACATAATTACACCACACGACGTTACGTATTATGAAAGCTTAGTATATCATATGTAATCTATGAAAAAGAGGAACAAGTTATCATTTAGAATACTTTTTATTGTTGACGATGCTTGTTTATTCAGAATTTGTGATATATAATTCAAAGACGTACGAAATAAATATTAAATGTGGCACATGGTATTGAAATTAGTTTTATATTCTGCGTTTTATTTCATATCTATAACTACTGCTATTCGTTACTAAACTTATTGATATTTTACCGCTTATCGCAGCTAGTGGAACATGTTACGTTATAGTTATAAGCAGTTTTCAAACTTTGTGTAAGCGCCTTTAGGGATTGTATTGTTTAAATCGAGTTTTTAATCGAGACTTCTATTAAGTTTTGGATCGCAGTTCATAATAGAATAAGCTACGTTCCTATTCTGCCTTGGTTCAGTAATTGTTAGCAATTAAAGTGAAATTTATACATAGTCAACCTTCTTACGTCGGCCATATTGAATGCGATAAAAGTGCTTCATAATATTTTGGAACTTTCAGAATTGGCACAAGAATACTTTAGTTCCAGAAGTCGACATTAAATTTTGTTATTTATTTTTTTAATAATTTATTTCCACACAGTGTAAGTGAAACTATTAACTTATTTTAGTTAATATAACGATTCACATGAAACTTTTGTCCTTAGAGGTGGCATTGTATTTGTGATCGACCTAAGAAAGAACTTTGATCTTCTCTTGGTTTGATTACAGATGTCCATGGGCAGCACTGACCACTTACCATCAAATGGACTGATGCCTGCTCGTTTGCTACCTATCACTTATAAAAAAAACAATTAATAATTTGTGCATCTCTTAAAGTCTCAGTCTAAGACTCGGTTCGTATATCCAAAATACCATTTACCATTCGCCAATGATATCGAAAAATGTTTGTGAAACGGATACAAATTAACTGTAGATATTGACTTACGCACGTCAACAGGAGTGAGTACCTACTTGTAAAAGTGAGGCAAAAGATAATTAGCTCCAAGTTCCAAAGAGAAACAGAGTATAATTACTTTGAAGAAAATTCCCAACAGGTTACAATACAATACTTACGATGTTGGGAAACTTTCTCATAAATCGGTTCACCGTGTAGAGTTTCAGTAAGTTGTGAATAATTTATTTAGTAGCGCTGTGAGCAACAAAGTTCTAGCGAACTGGGTTTGATACTAAGCGCGAAGGATATTATGCTTAATTACTCGGGAGAATATTAGACATTTCGTTATAGATATATTTTTTTACACTTTTTGACGGTAGTAGAACCTTTTACGGTTCGACTCCGGAGGAACCACCGCCACACCTATTTCTGCCTTATAACAGCAATGTTCTGGTTTGAAGGGTGTGGTCAGGAAGACATACTTAACCGAGGCGTTCCAACTTAGTCCTCAGCGGTAGCAACGCACTTGTGGTCGACCTAAGAAAGAACTTCGATCCTGTCTTGAGTTGATTACAGATGTCCATGGGTAGCAGTGACCACTTACCACCAGGTGGACTGCAGCTCGTTTGCTATCTTTCAATTATAAAGAATCGATCGGTATCGATCGAGCATGCATTCAACCTGATGGTAATGCATGCCGTAAACAACTCGAGGCAGATCTATGTAGTTCCCCATGTGGATTGATATGAAAACTTCGCGTTGAGTCCATATTAGGTTGAGAGAGTATAACTTCACAGAACATTACGGGGGCAAGTTACTACCATCTTAAGTTTAAAGTAAGTTGCAAAACCTTAAGAAAATAAATTTAGAACAACGCTATAAACCTATTTCACCAACACAATAACGTTGCGTAATAGCACTCTAACGACTTTTCTAACATTAATTGTAAGTTTTATTGCATTTTAAGTGCAATTCTTTCTGAGATGCTTTTGCACTTACTTGTATTTTTATTGTTTGTAAAGATTTAGGTTCAACCCCATTCTTATCACTTATATTTTACAGGTATTGTTATAATCTGCATTTATGTTAGTAGATTGAATTATAAATTCATTTATGATTCAGACTGATTCAAAAACGTTCATCTATTTATCTGCCTCCATAAGTGTTATTCTATAAGTTTATGTGTATAAAGTAGACATAACCTTAGTTTATGTATTTCTATGTAAGGTTTCCACAAGATGGTGGCGGAAAAACGAAAGAGAAGATTAAAAAAAACACAAAAATATAAGAAATACAACAAAAATTAGTCGATATATAAAGAAAAGTAAAATATTAACATTTTTCTTTTTTGTTTTAATATTTCGGAATTGATATCCGAGTTTGAGCTACGAGTATATAATGTAGTATGTAATTTCAAGTCAGCTAGGTCAGCAGGAAGGTAGAGTAAAATTGATTGCAAGATTCCATTCGGATAGACGAGACCTAAAGCGAGTTAAAAACATGGTAAAAATATTTTAATATTCTATACCCACATTTTCGATAAGGTAAAACACGTTTGGTAAAACGCTGTTCGCGTTAAGTAAACAACAAATATTGGCAAGGTCGTAGAAAAGGAAAATCAGGTAACAACCATTGGCACGAAAATAACTTGTTCCGCCTACGAGACAAGAAATATCTTCTTTTATACGAATGACGTGTGAATTTAGATTTAGGGGCTTGTTCGACCGATGTCTTGTGCGTAGAGCGAATATATCCATTCATCGCCATTCGTCCTCCTTGATGTTTGCCCGAGTATACAGGGAGAGATCCGAATTCCCCACACCAACGTTCCTCTACAATCGTAGCGTAGTAACCCATCTTATGTCATTCAACTTTCAACTGTATAGCACGTGTATGTACTGTATAGTAGTGTGTGTAACAGTTTCTTTTACTAATTTAATGTATTTATAATGTAATATTATATAAAATATTAGCTTCCTGCACCTTTTCTCCGTATACACTTTGACTCTTCTGTTCGTATAATTGATGTACAAAGGTTTTGCTTCACGCATTATTCGTACTAATAACATGTATGTTAAAAATTTTATACAATTCACTAACCTTAAAATCAATTTTAACATTAGAATTGGCCATCGTTTACATAACGATCTGACGAGTCGTCTCGGTCAGACAGATTTTTCCATAAAGGCAAAAATACATAAAAAGATTTCCATCTAAAATAGATTTAGGGAACGATATAGAATTTCTTATTAGAAAACTACATGTTACAATCGGAAGCAATAACTATTTTATTGGATCTTGCAAAGTTCATACGATCAGATTTGTTATTTCACGGCACAAAGGTCAAATGACTTGTGGCACGATATCTACTGCTAGCATGGGAATTGTATTATCGGACTTCCGTTTTTATCTATGTGCTGTGTTACCGCAGTTACTAGTGTTGTGAATAACGAATCAATATTTTTATTCACTATTAGATGACTAACTAACTTCGTAATCGAAAATCAATATTGTGTTAACTTATTAGATGAATAATATTCAGAAACTTTATTACTAATAAGCTCTAGCCTAAATGTTGCCGAGGACTAGTCAATCAAAATCCGTCTAGTAGTTTTTGCTCGAAAGCCGGGCAACAGACAGACAAACGATTAAAAATGATTTTTTTTGGCTTATGTTACGTGTATGAATACCCTAAGTAATAATAATAAAGGTTTTTTAAAGTTTTTATTGATGTACAGAATTGGACTGCTCTACAGTACTATTATATTTAAATTTATTTTATAAGATATAGATACTCGTATATCATCAACAATACGTACAATCATCGTCATATAATTTACTTATTCCATGGGTTTTTAGATGGTAGACACAGAGGAAAAACTCAGCACACGTTTGAAAACTTATTAGCAGTCATATGATTTTGGTCCGATATTGAACACATGTGACAACGTGTGTGTGAGTATGTGTGTGTGTATTTGTAATATCAGCAAAACAAAGATTTACATTACTGATTGTTTCTTATTTCTTATAATTAATTCTTAATATTTCCTTAATTTAAACTAAAAAAAATGTACCGATGTAAAGATACCGCTCGTAGATAATGTTGAAAATATTAGCAGATGGAAAGGTTTTTCACATATCTTTTGAAAGTAACACATTTATATTCAAGCGCGGTTTCTCCCATACGTCAAAAACTATTTGGCGCGTACCTGGTTGTTAACTTCAGAACTTAGTGCAAACGACTCAAAGCGTAGACCTTTTGGAGCTTGGAAAGTTATAAAATACTTATTCTAGAAAACCCTGGAGTTTTAAGGTTACCAGTAACTATAACTACCAGTTAATAGTTAAGCGATATGCTGTAACAAGTATAAGGTATTGGCAAGCTATATTTTGTGAGTTATCATCATAATATTAATAAGTGAAGCAAAACCTTTGGTACCATTTTTTACGACAATTACACGGACGGAGGAGTATAAAATTTGGCACAATAAAAGTTTATACGGAGAAGAAGTGCAGAAAGCTAATATTAAATATAATAATACAGTATAAGTACATTAAATTAGTAAAAGAAACCAATATACACACAATTATATATAATTCATTAAAGTAAATTATAGTAATTTTAATACTCAATCGAGAGTGACATGGGTTTCGTAAATGTCATTACAATTCAAATCAATTTGTGGAGTCAAAAAATAT
>DWNJ01002466.1:0-10507 GCA_018250275.1 Udranomia eurus
TTATTTAAAATTTGTTAATTTTACGCTTTAAACTAATTATAACTATTGCATGTCCGAATAGGTAGACTGTTGTAAACCAATTATCTTGTTGTAACATCTTTGTCAAACAGTCAACAATAAATAATTTTCATTTCATACGATGATCGCATATAATGAAACCCAAGCTTAAGCCCAAAGGAGCATATCTTCAAAAGGAGAGGCTTCTTGAACTTTTGACGTTCGGGATAAGAGTCGTTAACCTAGTCGGGAACTGGCCCTAATGTCCTGCGAACTTGAGAGGTCAAAAGGATTTCACGGATCGTGAAAAATGTGCAGCCAGCTTACATTTTTAAAAGTAAAATAAGGAGATGAATATTCTCGTAGTACGAGTAAGTACTGGTATCAGTTCGTAAATAAGCAAAACGAGTCTTGTAACGCTATTCATATTAAAGTTGGTCGAATAAATCAGTTTAAGATTCGTTTTCTTTTTCACCTCCTTCCTCCTCAAATATATTAAAAAAACCTGAATAGAATACAAACCAATAGAAGTTGATCTCATGAATGTTTTCATAGGCCTTGGATGGCATAAGATCTCTACTTTACAGCAGAATTCGTATAGAGTAAAACAAACTAAGAAACATTAATAGTAGAATTAGTGGAAGCTCTTTTCACACTATGAGAACCCATTGCTACGTTTAAAACTACATAACTATCACACACTTACACACACAAAACAATACATTTAAATATATAAATAAAAAATGAAGCACTTCACTCGATACACAATGCTCTCGAAAAGCTCGCCGTAAACCCCAGAATCGTTAAAATCTCGTTTCTCCATATTAATTTCTGCTCCCCCGCTGCATGAAACACCATAAGTATACCGAAGCACGCTGTTGTGGGAGTTCAGGATATTGATAAATGGTGCATCGATTTTGGGGAGCGATAAAAATATCCTGACATGCCTCAAAATGGGTACCATGCATACGAATTTTATGCGGACAGTCCTTTACTGCAATTTACATTTACAAAAAATGTTGACGTTCATTGATTTATTATTTACTAGCTGACCCGGCGCACTTCGTGCCGCCTGAGAATCAATGTTGTGTTAACTTATTAGTTAAATAATATTCGGTAATTTTATGAATAATACATTATAGCCTGGCTATATGATGCCGAAGACCAATAGCTATATAACAAAAAGGTTTTATCAAAATACGTCCAGTAGTTTTTTCGTGAAAGCCGGACAACAGACAGACATTTTTTGTGTTGATTGTGTTACGTGTATAAAGACCCCTAAAGGATATATTTTGTTTGTATTTATTTCTATATACACGAAACCAAAGAAAAAAAATTATAGCTTTATTACTACTATCACTAGTACACGTACAGCATAAATGGTTAAATATACAATATTAAAATACATTAAAAATATTAAAGTCGATGAAACCGGTTGACACTATCCACAATCATATTAATATAAATATCAAATATATTCAGAAATAGAATCGTAGACTTAAACATGCGCTATGTTTATCGTATTTGTCTGCTTTTGACTGTTGTATCCGAAAAATTAAAATGTCCGGAATTCTTCTCGCGAAGCATTGTGAGCGCAAATAAATCGGAGCGGTGTCAACGCAAATTGTGGTAATTCCCAACAATTCCTAACTTCAGCGTCGATCTGTTCAGGAAGCCTTCATCCATTCCCTTCCCTTGTACCCAGTTGTTCTTTTGCTGCAAAGTTTTTGTAAGCTCCAAGTGATAAAGTTTAAAAACGACTCTGTAATGTAGAGACGATATTATTTTAATTTTAACAACCTCCGCGGATTTTTTTTTCTCTTGTCGTCTCGAATAGGTTTGTTAAATTCATATCTAGTTAAATTTAAATTAAGACTAATTCTTTACGTTTAGATTGGTATACGTCTTTTTATTAATAAGTTTAGAATAGATTTATATAAACGTTAGGAAAAGAAAGTAATCATGATGGCAAATTTTACTTTGGAGCGGGTAAATGGATTTTAAAACGATTTTTTGCATCAAAACATCAAATCTCGGTATAGAACTAAATAAGGTTTGAAGTGTTTGATTAGGGAGACATACTTAACCGAGGCGTTCCAACTTAGTCCTCAGGGGAAGCAACGCAATTGTGGTCGATCTAAAAAAGAACTTCCAATTTGTCTTGGGTTGATTACAGATGTCCAAGGGCGGCAGTGACCACTTACCATCAGGTGTACAGCATGCTCGTTTGCAACCTCTCAGTAATAAAAAAAACATTCAAAACAAACATTTTTTATAGATTTAACGTTCTAAAAAGGAGATACAACACTATTTTCCATATTTTATACCTGTAGACATACCGCCGTTTTATTAAAACCAACATACGCTGGGCTCTGCATGTAAATTTAGAGGCGTCATGATGATCATTCAACGTACGTATAAACGCTATTCTCACTCCCAGTCGATTTAACGTCGGTTCTCCTATAAAGAATCATGCACCCTTGGAACACCTTTTGTTGCATTACTAAGGGCGGAGAAGTCGAATGAAACTCGCTTTTACGATAGCAACGTTCTTTCGTATAGATAAAAGAACAATCGACAATTTACTATATACATTTTATTAATTACCGCTCTCATATTACTTACATACGTCCACTATACTTTGAAATTTAATTTTAAATTAGGCGTATCAGAGTTAACATAAACGATATTTTTAACTTCAAAGTTAAAAAGCAAGATAAGAACGGGAACAACTTCTTTACATACAGAAACACATACATACATGCCATAAAATGAGTTCATTATAGGACTTGCCTGCCATTATACTTCGATGGAAATATAATCTCAACACGTGATATAGGGTTTAAGTAGTCAGTAACAAACTTAAAGTAACCTATTTTATATAAAATAAGAACACTCACGATCTATACATACGAGTATACTACTCTCAATATCACTTTAAAGATTTTCATGTTCGTATCCCTATTAGAAGATAATACCAAATACAAAATACAACCACAAAGATACCAAATACAGATACAAAATATGTATGACAGAAGTCACTAATAAGTCATTAGCGTTCGCTTCGAGTTCTCGTAGTAAATTCTCGGGATATTCTCCCCCCTAAACTTCCTGAGCCATTTGAAATTCATTCCTCAAGTGTGATATAATAAAAATAGCGTCAGATACGAGGTAGTGGCCTCCAGATGATAAATTATGCACCCCTCGATTTTGAGATTGCTCACAAGATGCATTATGGGTTCCTTTGATACGTTTTAAAGGTAGTCAAATGTGTTTGAAGGTGTAATAGTGAGACAATTATATGTAATTTAATCTTTGAAGTGCGCTGTTTGGTTTCTTCCTAGTGTTTGAGTCAGTTTTAGCTCTTCACAAGATAATTTCTTTTGTAGTTTGGATCTTTTTTGATGTTAAGTTTACAGGCTTTTTAGATAAATAGCTTATGGAGGTCTCAAAATGCTACTCACTGCAGAATTGTACCTTGCAATTTACAAGCGACAATAGCCCAATGGGTAATACGTCGGTCTTACGATCGAGAGGTCGTGGGTTCAATCCGCACTCCACCATTGCACATGGTGGAAGTACATTTTACGGTTGGACTCAGAGGGAAATACCGCCGAACCTATTTCTGCCTTATAACAGCAGTGTTCTTGCTGTGTTCTGGTTTGAAGGGTGTGGTCAGAGAGACATACTTAACCGAGGCGTTCCAACTTAGTCCTCAGAGGTAGCAACGCACTTGTGGTCGACCTAAGAAAAAACTTTGATCCTGTCTTGGGTTTATTACAGATGCGCAGTAACCACTTACCATCAGGTGGACTGCATGCTCATTTGCTACCTCAGTCATAAAAATATATATCATCCCTTCCGCAAAATTTTAAGTTGATAGACAAAATTATTATCTACATTTTCGGTACCTTATAAGTAACCAGCAGTGTGGTCTGGTTGCGAAGTGATTTAAGACAATTGCCTGAGGAGCAGCCGTGTTGGTGTGGCGCCGTGCCTTATAGGAAGAAGTTTAGAAGATATCTCATTACAGTTACTAAGCCGTTAATACGTATATGGGCAACTGTTGTTTTCATTACGACCTACGTACCAAATGTATTAAAGGGAGTCAGATGGATTTCGAGATTTTTTAAATATATATATCAATTATTCTGTATTCCAGACTTTATATTATTTTAGTTACTCCACTTTTGATGTTTACACGTGTACAGACAAACTCGTCTGGTTTACGTATTAGAATATCATGTCAGTAAATTTAATTAAATGTAAATGAAAAGTATATATCATACTTATTTCCCTCTAAATCTATATTTCTAGGCACATTAAAATACAATCATATCGATTTAAAAAGTAAAATATTAGGTGTTTTACAATACGATAGTGACTCATGATTTTAATCAATTAAATAATGAAAATTTGCCTCCAAACTCAAAGATAAAATGCAAAAGCTTGAACACCAGTCAGTTATTACTGAAAACCATTATTGCATCCACTGACCCGCGTAAAATGCGAGATGCGCTGATCGCGATTATCCATCATCCACCTTAGCGCCCACAAAGGCTCCCTAATGAGGTAACGCACGCTATGTAGATGTTGAACAGGGCTCTCACTGTTCTATTGATGTATTTATTTTACCTTTTTTTTGAGGCGTTCCTTTTTTGTAAATAGCAATGTTTATAGTTTTGCACAAAGCAAGAAATGAGGAAGTCAAAATACCACTTTTAATACAGTAAGTCTAATTAGCTATTGTGACTCCGGTCCGGTCATATAGATGGCGCTGCATGCACAGAAAACCTCTCTGTGCATGTAGTGATCAAATACATGTATAGTTGCCTTATTATTTTATTTGTGTATGTATGTATTTGCATTATTTCGTTGAATAAATTTATTTTACTTCTTTTTTCTTCCTTTCTTATTGTACACCACAGAGGCATACAAAACCAAAATTTGCATTGCGATGTTATGTATACAAAGAGGCGGTCTTATCGCTTAACCTTCGGGTAAGGACAAAAAGAGTAACATCAATAGAGTGTACATTACCTAAACAGAAAAGAAGTAGAAAAAGAGAACACATACGTAACTGTTTATAACCTGTGAGTTATGATGATGGACGCAGGGAAGACGATCGGCAAGGAAGAAGGAATGAAAATAGAAGATAAAGGGAAAGGTACATAGTAGACCTTAATTAGCGATTATTTATCGATCTATCAATCAACTATTTTAGTTACAACAAAATTAAGTTAAAATTAGCACGATAAGTCTAAGTATAGGATTACTTGATTTTAATAACTTCGAGAATTATTTTAATAGCATTGAGAATTCTTGAAATTCTATACAAAATGATAAACGAGTCTGAGAATGACGGACTTTTAATAAAAGTATGGTATTAATCAATTCAAGTGATCATTGAGCTTTAAACAAATGTGATATCAGACAGTAACGATTTTGTTGGATGTTAGTTTTCCAATTTTAATAAACGGCGCATCCCAGCCCTACTCTATTAACATGTACATTTTACTTATTACCGCAGTCGCCTGGGGGCGTCTCAATCGTCGATTAGCAATTTCCTTCCGCGATTCTAACTTTTCTCGCTAAATATGGAGAATTTTCACAAAAGAAACCCCTGAGCGATTCCAAGATATTCCAAGTTTAATCATCCCTACGGGCGCTGAGCGGAATTGGTGGGTACATTTTTCCTGGAATAACTCATTCGACTAATATCGAGTATATCTGTGATTTATTTCTGTGATGTTTTGTTACCAATAAAACGATTTTCGGAAGACTCGTTACCAATGGGAAAGAGGGATCTTCTAATTCACGATGTCATAAGATGCGAGACGCGAGAAGATGCAAGCGGAGTGACAGGACCAATTAACACAGTTATATTAAAGAGAGGTGTTGGAATGAAATACGGCATTCCTTTACTAGATCTTATAGATATATCCTTAGACACTTATCGAGGTGTTCCAAGGAAGTCCTCGCAAGCATCGCAAGCCTACGTCCTGCTTAAATGCTATGAAGTAGCAAAAAGAAATGAATGTCCAGTACATATTGTGGTAAATTACATTTAAATCCAACCTATATCTATAAGTGAATATAATAAATCTGTAAGTGATTGCTGTCTATACATGGAAGATATCTAAGAGAAAGCTATTTTACGGGCTTTTATTTAAAGAATAGAACCCAAAACAATATTTTTATAATTTCTAGTCTATAATATATCCTATCCAAAGTAAAACCATAATACTGTATTTTTAGACATGATTCTAGCACCTATTCCAATACACGCAGAGGCCATGGGAAACATGAGAAGTTTTTTATGAATACTCAAATAATGGTGTAAATATAAAATAAACAATATCGTACGTCCTACTAAGCATTTTCTCTGTCTCATCATCTTTGACAGGCACTTAACTCTTGGATACCACCGTTTTATACATATAAAAACACAAAAAAATCAAGAAAATCCGATTCAAATACCTATTCCGTATAGGTCGACCCTTAATCAAACACATATCAGGATCATGGGCTAATGGAAATTATATAAAGTCCTACTTCGTCGCTACTTATACTATTTATTACACTTTTCAATACAATTTTGTTATACCATTCCATATATAACTATTCTATGGATTGTACCAGATTTTTTTTTAATTTTCCGTTTCCGCCTTTTTTACTTTTTTTCTCGTAACCGAGTTGGTCGCCATTCGGACGTTCTCATAGGTTACGCCGAGGTTTATTTTAGTAGTCAATTAAGTATCTTATAACCGTTAAATTAAATTATTCCATATATTTATTATTAGAACTCACAAATATATCAATTCCAACAGTATTTAGTAGTCTTAAACTAATATAGACCCGTTTAAATTAATGCCAGCGCCCTTAAACTAGGCGTAACATAACCTTTGCGAAGTTCATGGGTTATGGGTGGTTATCTCCGTAACGGAGGCTGCTGACTCACCTCCCTCACTGCAGTACTACCTCCTGCATGACTGTACTAATGTTTGGATATACTCGGATTTGAGCGAGAATTAATTTGCACGTCGGCGCCTGGGGGCCTGTGGAGTTGATAATCTATTTCCATAATGAAACGACACGTACGGCGAACTCTTTATTTCATTACAAGAATCTAGAGTCAATTGTTTTTATTCTTTATATCATATCTATGCAAATTCACTTCATGAAAGTCATATATGGTCTATATTTTATACTTCATTAAAAAAACTTCTGTCTACGTAAAATCTTACAATAATTTAAATACTATCCCGTTCCCGTTCCCGTTACCGTTCCCCTTTGCCTTGTAACCTGAAAACCTTAAGAGTTTAATTCAAAACTACATGTCAGTGTTACTTACCGCGTTAAGCGCTTCCATTTCGTACGGAC
The DNA here is from genome assembly GCA_018250275.1 of Udranomia eurus. Classification (NCBI taxonomy): domain Eukaryota; kingdom Metazoa; phylum Arthropoda; class Insecta; order Lepidoptera; family Hesperiidae; genus Udranomia; species Udranomia eurus. Next base: position 7,381 of record DWNJ01002466.1, read on the forward strand.
TCAATTTGTAGGATGCTTCCGAGCCCACCAAACGAGGAGTTGATCTGAAACACAACATTGTTATTAGTTTTGAAAAAATGCGATTAGGGTTATTACAAAAGGAATTTGTAAATAAATCAAGAAGAAATCTCTTTTAGATGGTTTTTGGTATATAACATCATTTGAACTTAAAACTTTCTTGCAAGTCTATTAAACAAGAACGTTTTCTTTTAATTTCATTCAATGTGAGTAGACTAGTCGCTGTCATTCAAACCTATTTAGTAAGCATAAGTTTAATGTTATTTTTCTCATCTTTCAATGTTTGTCATAGTTACTCGTGAAATGTTTCCTTTATCCATGAAGACTTATTTTTTAGATTTTTTGTCTGTTTGTCTGTGCGTTTGTGCCCACTAATCTCAGAACGGCTGATCTGATTTTAATGCGGTTTTCATTGTTGTATGGTTGTAAGCTTCATTCAACATTTAGTGTTTGTGTCATAAAAATCAGCTCATAAATAAAAATGTTATGGGATGGGGAGGCGGTACGAAGTGGGTCGGGTCAGCTAGTAAATAGCTAATAAACAGAAAAAGATTGAACCGTAAATTAACGGATACTTTATTGATTTCGGTAGCATTGCGTTATAAATGCACAAACACGGTTAACACATTAAACTGTAACGCTGTAACTCAGAAACAATGCGCTTATGCGCATATGCGCGAAACGTATACGGAGATTCGGCTTGTGACCTCTTTAATTATTAACATTCATAAGTGTTTGTAAGTGAATTTATGAATGTATAACCTCCGGGTGCATGTATGCCGAAAGTGTGAGCGTATTGAACCTTGAGTATATTTGAAATGATGCTTCTTATGGCGCGTTAGGGAAAATGATGAGGGTAAACTTATACGTTGCGCGCGCACACCGTCACGGAAAATTCACATAGTGAAATTAGCTAGTTCGTCTTGGTTTACATGCACGCAACTAGATGATGTTGTAAATAATTAGTTGTTGCATTGCGAATATTTTTTTTTGAAAAATTAATTAAATGTTGATTCATAATTTATAAATAAATTCATGATTCTAAATGAACAATAAATATATTAAATTGTAGTGTTCATTTTATTTTGGCGGCAAATTAAAAAAGCGTAACGTAGTTTTCGTGTCATAAGTGGCAATAGGTAAACGTGTCGTACATATAAACGTAAAAGTCATTGTTTTGACTATCGCGTTAATATATCTATTTGTAAGGAAAGATCAGTGTCTCACTCTCAGAGTTAATCACCTCGGCAGAGCGTCGATAGTACCTACTTACTCTCAATTCACCTGTAAGTGTTCATTGTTAAATAGGTTGTAAGTTCATTGTAAGTATATCGTCAGCTCCGGGGCTCTGTACTTTTAATATGAAGGTGTTTTTTTGTGGTTTGAAAATGGAGGCAGCACCACCACATCCATTTCTACTTTATGGAGTATTCTTGCTGCTATATTCTGTTTTGAAGTATCTGTGTATTTATACCTTACCCTATACCTTATAATGAATAAAAAAAAATGATTCTTGATTATTGGTCGATTACTGATAACGGTATATACCACTTACCATCAGGTGGGCGGTTATATAAAAGAAGTATAATATTTTAGTCAGCATTCCTTTTAATATAATTATGGCAATGGTTGTCAAACGTCCGCTATGAGTGGGGCCATGCAGCGCAGGTAAGACAAATACGCTCATTTCCTGCGGAGAGCGCCCAAACGTCCGTACCGACAAATTGTTCCCGGCCGCACTTATTCTGGGACGGAGTTTAGATTAGCTTTAGATTTAAGACGTGAATTAAAATTGGAAATAAGTGCCATTTTCATTTGTATTCAGTTAGATACGGTTGAACATTTTGTTGGAGCTACCAAAACAATGGATAGAGGAGACACATTAACTTTGACATTCCAAAAAAAAATATTAGTACAAAATAATACAATGCACGTCAAATCATGAAAATATATCACAAAATTAAATGACGGTCTTACACAAACTTTCAACCCCTTCAAAACTATATTTTTTAAGATGGATGAATACAATGATGAACATAGAAAAATAGCTTTTGATTATTATTATTATTTCGCTTGAATATATATTGGCTAAACCTCACTGACTGGATCGAATGACTAAAACTAAACTGAACTGAACTTACGGACACTGACTAAAATTAGATATAATTTTAGTATAAGATTGTGTGTGAATGAATTTAGTGGCTTCCACGAAAGAGATAAAGAATGTGAAAAAAAATGTTCAATAACTCATTGATGCGAAACTTACCCGATAAAAATTTAATAAGCCATTCCACATAAAATTGTTTTGATGTCCAGAATAGTACCGCCGTATGCGAGTGGCAAAGTTTGCCAGCTCCTTTTATTTATGGCGCTTATGCGGTAAGAAATTCAAGATTTTTTCTCTCGCGGTGACTGATTGCTTAAGATAGGTCCCAGGAAATAAATCCGGGAAGTTGTAATGCCTTCTTGTCATTGTAAATGTCGTGTAGACAACTTTATTGTGTATTTTTAAAACAATACAGATTGTTATTGATACAACTCATTTCTGTCTTATAAGAAGTCTTCGGGCTGCAAAGTCGTCTGGCTTGGAGGACGTGTAAGAGAGGGAGTAATAACTATTAACGAGGCATGATAACATGAGAATGGCATTTACCTTTGCCGGAGTAACTACTTATCCATCAGATGAACTGCATGCTCGATGGCTACGTTAATTCCTGATTATATCGGTTTTCTTTGCACTGATCAAATAAGTATGTATAATCCTGTTGTCCTCGCGATGTCCCAGTTGCAAATATCTTAAATTAACAATGACTATATTCAAAGTCAAAAAAATGTAAGTCGGCAGAATTAAGTCTCATCTCATTCTTATCTCAATTTTAAATACGTCAGATCATGTGTAGCGGGCAGACTAACCGACAAAACATGTATGTATAACCCAAGACGTTTAATGTCCCCGGGTAGTAAGCGTCTAACATTGTTAGACGAGACTTCGTCATAACATCGCTATCAGTGAAACTCACTTCACTACAATTTACATTACGACCGCTATAAGACTCGAAACGCCTAACGTTGTTTAACTGGATATGCGCATTCGGTACTATTGGCGGTA
>DWNJ01002467.1:0-10507 GCA_018250275.1 Udranomia eurus
ATTACTATGGCTGTATATTGTTCACTTTACTCCCCAAGGAAACCAAAAAACGCTTCACGATAGAACGAGAGCTGTGATACTTCTCCCGGAAGAAGTCTTTCATTAGGATGAATGAATGAACTTGAAATGGATGAACTTCAATGATGTTTTATCCTGTTCGTTCCACTAGACAGCAACTAACAATCAAACGTATTAAAAACGTAAGAGTTAACGATTAAAAAATCTTAAAATCCCCGTAATCTGCTAACATCTTGGTCCGTAAACAGAGTTTGGCAATCCTGTCACGACCTGCAAACCAGTAGACAGCGCTGCCCATAAGGCTCAGAGCGGAATGGTATCGTTTTTGGTCTATGTGATCTATATGATTGTCTGCTAACATGGCCAATTTTTAACGCACGACCAAAATACATAGACTGAAAGAAGAGACGTAAGTCTATGACTTTGATTATGCTTCATGAGAATGCTTCATAGAGATTCACACAATTTTATAAAATACATTAATACAATATATTTTATATAACATTGTAGTGAGCGTGCATGCAGACCATCTGGTGGTAAATGTGGCGGTGACTGACGCGGGGCGTCAGTCGCCGTTACGTAACTACCCCAAGATCGACGGCGTGCTTGTTCAGGCCCCATGGACATTTAATAAACCTTTAATAATAAGATACGATCAAAGTTTTATCTAAGGTTGACCACAAATCGTTGCTACCTCTGAGAACTGAGTTGGATCCTCGGTTAAGTATGCTCCTCTTACCATAGTTAATACAATACAATACTAGAACCAAGATACAATGATAAGTATAAAAATAAATACAAATAACAGTAGGTGTAAGCTATCGGCAGACGTATCGCAGATACCTCTTACACCTTACAATACATTATACTTCAAAACTGAAGACAATAAAACTACTGTTATCAGGCAGATATGTTAGGTAGGTTAGGACAAGCCAGGATATGTTCTACTAAATACTACATGTATGCATTCCTACGTTTCCCATAAAATCGCGTGTGATCATCTCATAACACGGAGTAGGCGTGGCCATCTTAATCACTTACAACAATGCACTACGAACTTCACTTAACAATAAACCCTTCAGTAAAATAGTTTAACTTAACGGTTTATACACACGCTAACAGCTTGTTAAGACGATATATTAGTTGGTTGATACATGTTATGATATACTGCCTGACCCGGCGCCCTTCGTACTGCCTCAGAAGCATTTCGCTGCAAGGTTTTTTTGTTGCGCGTCTATTTGAATCTGCGATAACTTTTAACATACTCATCTAAATGAAAAAAGTAAAGTGCAGTTTTAATCTACTCGTACATTAAATGGTCAAGGTGACTCGTATACTTATTTGAATAGGGATTAATACTGATTAGGACAAATTAGCTTTTGCAAATAAATAATATTTTTAATTAATTATTTGAGAGTCAACCTTAGGAGATAGATACACAGTATCGCGCACATTTTGTAGGCCTTTCATGATATACGTTGTTGTACCACACTATGGAAATTTTAACGGAATTGAAATACATAGAATACAAAAATTATTACATGAATTTTGAACATTTCGTTTTTTTACCTTTCAATCTATTACCATAGATTAGCATTCGTTTAGAAGAATATTGCTCGCCATGCCCATCTAGCAAAAACTCATATGTATCTACTTGTACAAGGCATAACTTTGCAGTAGTAGACTATTTATTTATTGTATAGTGTATTATTTACATTGGTTTTCGAAAAATATATTACGATGGGTTAAAAGATCTTTTTAATTGTATTTTTTCGCGTCCAATACAAACAGCGAATCGACGATCATTTTGTACTTCTCTCAACAAAATACTGTCCCTAGTAAACTAAAGCTCTCACATTTATTTATTCTATACAAATTAAACAAATGACGTGGCATATCAAATTGCTACGATTGTCACTCCGCTAATGCATTCACAACGAAATAAAGAAAACAAATTAAACGTTTCATCCAAATCATCCAAACTCACCAACTGGATGCATTGGTCACAGTATTTCCCATAAAACTGTGTACATTTATCGTCCCTGTAACTTTCTACACTCCCTAAGACAACCCAATAGAATCCATAATCGAACACCATCCTAAAATATAAAGTGCATATTCGTATGTTTCAGTTGTCAACAACACACATCACAACATTAACTATCCATACAACTTAAAATGATTTTTATTACAATGCAATAAAGCGCACATTTAAATAAATGTTCGTCTTAGGTGAACAGAACAAAATTGTTTTATTTTCAAGGGTCGTAAGTTCGCAATTTGAAACGTTAACTCGACTATATTCAAAAATGGAATTCTCTGGCGATGCGCGCAGAGTTTACTTTTAAATTCACAATTTATATGATAAGTTTTTTAATTAATAGAGGCGAATAATGGAATTGCAAAGAAGATTAATCTTTACCACAATGGTTATAAGGTTGATTTTGATATGTTGATTGATTCATGCAAGTCAAGTCACAGTAGCATATGCGCAGTACTTAACACGTAATGAAACAGCTTTACAAATACATTGAAAGTATATGAATACAAAACTGGCATTGTGGTTGTAGAAAGAATATTTTATTCGCAGTCAAATAATTGGATATGTTAAACATTATTAACTGTTTATTTCAAGGACTTTTGAATATGATGCAGGCCTTTAAAAATTGGCGGCATAAAGACGGTACATAGGTTAGGTTAGGTTAGGTTTAGTTCCTAATTACATAGGAACAGACGAACGTAGGATTGTAAATGTACTTAGAAATTAATAACTACGGGTTGTTACTACGCTGTTTTAATCGCGTAGAAAGTTTATGGAAATACATTTTTATTTTAATCAAAGTTTTTCAAGAAAGCCTTTGACTACAATGCCTTTAACTTCCATACAAACATTAGTGATGAAATTTCTAGGATCTTTTAAGTGTTTTTGTTATTGTAAAGTAAGTAGTAATAAGCACACCGGTTAAAAATAACAAAAAATATCTCGTACCTACTGCGATTGCTTATATTTTTATTTATGCACATAATAAAATACAAAGTGGGAAAATGTAATAACTAAAGTACATCTATATTATATATCATATATACGATAAAAAAAAACGTCTATATCATCATATATAAATACAAAAGCACTACTTATTTCTACAGAAATCTTTTCATCAGACATGTGACTGGGGAACTAATACCAACTAGTAACGCATAAAAAAAAACAAACTTAATAATTACTCTTTCTATCTCAAGTACGCACTAGATAACAACCATCAATTACTTTGAGTGTCTATCAAAAACACCACATAAGCCCTTAATGTCACTGATTATGGCACTCAAAATACCCTCAACGCAAAACTAAATAAAACCCGGCATTCGCCACAAAATTATCAATAAACCGTGCATTGATATAACAATGGGGATTTTACGCAAAGGGGGTCGTTTTGAACAAAACACCTTTTTTCCTTCCAAATTTGTCTTTTCCGTAAAGCGGTTATTTATTACGGGGAGGCGGGGCGAGGAATTTTATTTGGCATAAAATTTATTGTAGGAATGATATAAAAATGGATAATAAGTGGAAAGTGTGAGGAGAATTGTGTTAAATGACGCGACAAATAGACGACGCGGGCATAAAAACGGACAGATGTTTTGCACGAGCCGCGGTGGCCGGATATTTTAGATATTACTAGCGTTGTATTTTATACGAGCTATTGATAACCCGAATATGGGTGTTATGTCGGAGTATGTGTCTAGAATAGCAACATTCTGTTTGAACGTCTTCGAAATCTTATGGACCTTAGATATATTATGGTCTGTTGTTTTGTTTTGGATTATTTAAAGGTGATTATAGATATTTTAAAGATAAAATCACTATACTTGGACTAATGACTTTTCCTTTTTTTCCAACTAAAAACAAAATTTTTGTAGTTGACTTTTTTAAACTTTCAAAAGGTTTGAAGAAATAAACTCAGTTGTGGGAAATTCAGGATTTGTAATAAATAAATAATCATTTATCACTAAAACCTTATAATACAACTTTATATAACTTTAGGCCGCATCTACACTTCCCATGACGCAAACGCAGTCAAACGGTTGCCTAATCGTACTATAAAAAACACTTATTCCTATTGTAGGAGCAATAAAAATACAGAAAATTACCTATCATATACTTTAACACATTTATCCCTATACGTACAGATATAACGGAAGCGTCACTCCTGCTAAGAATATTTTACGACAGTACTACAATAACAGAATAGCATGCATCTGTCCTAATTACGCCACGCCTGAAGACACCACTTGTGATTCGCTAAGCGATTAAAAATCAAAATCTACGTCATTCATAATCATTCACCATAGCAAATTTCATTCCATTCTATCCATTCACTTACAAGTAGCACTCCGGTATCATAATGGTGACAATATGACTGACTTTACGCTTTTAATCCTTGAAAAAAATCGGAGGCATGCATGAAATTCCATTTACAATAAACTATAACCATAATAAGATACACATAATAACTGTGTGTCAATTCGCTGCCATTCAAAGAACAAATCGCGTCTTCCACGTCCCTAATCCTTAATGCTACGCAATAAAGGTTAAAACTGGGAGAGATACCTCACTGTCCTTACAAACCTTGACTCAACTTACAAAGATCTTAGTTCCATGCCAATAGAGTTAAAATTTCCGAACGCAACGTTACTCAAAGTTGATACCTAAATTGTATTTTAAAGAAATATTTCCTGAGAGGTGCGGCCGTTTTGTCTTAATTCCATGGTAGTAGGGTTCAAATTTCTGAACAGAGTGTTTCTAAAAGCGTGTTCTCAATTTGTATTTTGAAGAATGGTGTCCTTCGAGACGATTTGTCGCCGCGTGTCAAATGACTTTGCTGAATGAACTGGCGAATGAATGTGAGACGGTTATGCAATCAATTAAATGGGGCGTGGTTCAACGTACATCTTTCCGGGAATAGTTGCGATTTTCGAGGCTTAGATCTAGAGCAGGTAGTTTTATAAATCACTGTAGTGTACTTACTGAAACCTACTGCTTTAATTCGGTTCTGCTACTAGATCAATGTGGTACTGAGTATATTTCTTAATTTATTCTATACTAGCTGAGCCGGCGCACTTCGTACCGCCTCCTCGTCTTCATCCTACAACTTTTTTATTTAGGAACTGATTTTTATGAAGCAAACACTAAATGTTGTGTTAACCTTACCACAATGCATATCTTTCTGAGATAAGCGTGCACAAACGCACAGACAAACCGACTAACATACAAAAATTCTAGATTTTTTTTGTGGGTTCTATTCTGTAATAATGACCTCTATAAATATAGTCAATGTACAGACAGCAATCACTTACAGATATATATAGATAAGTATTAATCTTTTTTTTATTCATTTCCTTCTGCTTACAATGAATCAAGATATACATTTTGAATTTTTACATTATTTGCATGTTGTCTTAAGCTAATAATAATATACTCCATTATAAAACACGTTATTTATTAACTTTGCAGTATAAAGCGTCTATTCCTTTATTAGTGTCTATTCCCGCATTATCTACTTAACAAACATACAATTAAACAATTCTTAACCTTAATCCACACACATTTGAATCTTTAAGCAAACTACCGAATCATACGTTTTACCAGACGTACAAGAAAAATGCAGAATCATAGGTCACTGTCACTCTTCGTAGCCAGCTCACAACACCCATATCCTACAGGCACACACAATGGGAACACGAGTCAAAGATACCGCTATTACTTGCGAAGATACTTTACACGCTACTACCTTCTCGCATTCTTTACATTCAATGTATATTTCATTCATGGACAACACTAGTGACTTTTAAAAATAATAATTTTCACATCGATAAGGGACGTGTTGTAGTTACGTCCAGCGACTAGTTCGTCTGCGTAAGCTATGCAGAAGCGATGAATTAACTGCAATAGCTTTTTGTGTAATCAAAAATTTTGTTTACGTGTTAAGTGTAAATATAGGATCGAGTTCTTTTATCTATTAACTTCTTAACAAAAGCAATTTTCGGTAAAAGTTAATCCAGTAAAAGGAAGTTTGATTTGTTTAGAAACCTTAAACAAGTCAAGTTGCTAGATTTGCTTGTATCGTAATTGGTATAGTGTCTTGTATACAAATAATAAGTCGCTTATTATACCCGAGTACACATAAGTTTTCCAAAATTATTTAAAACAATCTTTGAATGAATAATATCAATATTTCTTTACGTTGACAACAAACCAACTTAGTATTTTTTATGCCAGTAAGTTACACGCTTACTATGAGACATGCATCGCAGTATGGATGATAGAATCACATAAAAGAAATTTGCTTTATGATCGTAGCCGACGCCATATATTACATACTATAGACTGGAGTAAAATTTGTAGTTCTCAAAGCCTGAATGAAACTTCGAGGACTGTGACCAATGTATGAATGGAGAGAGTATCCAGTACATTTGTATGAGGTAAAGATTAACAGTTTTGGAGCATTCTGTATTACCATAAAGAATTGGTGAGGGTAGTTACTATAGGTTGCATTTGACTGAAACATTTCTTGCGACGTTTTCACGGTAATATCAAAATTTATCGGATTTTATCGCCCTTATATAAAAAAAGACAAAAGATTCAAAAGAAACAGTTCACAGCGATACTCGCGATTTACTAATTTTATTATTGCTGATTAACTAAAATAGATATAATAAACCGTTCGAGAATAATCATCAAACCTGTCGTCAAACTCTTGTGTTTTGGTTAGAGAAGACTATCATAGAGTAATCCGGCTCCAAGGACCATAATAAATAAGGAATATTATTAGTAAATAAATAGAGCAAAAGAGAGTGTTGAATGTTTTTTCATTTAAATTATCAGCAACACGCAGGGCTTAATTGTTATTAAGGCTAAATGTTACATGAACAAAAGTATTTATAAATAAAATACTAGCAATTACTTTAGCTACTATTATTTATACTAGCATTTAACAAAAGGATTATTAAAAATTTTAAAAATATATATACTTACATTTTACAATAATTGTTGGAATCATCATGACGCTTATGTTATTACGACTAATACATCCTCCTTCCGTTTCCGGTCGCGAGTCGGAAATGACGTCAAACGTGCGAGCCACGTGGCCACCGGAAGTAGCGTCACAGTACAATTTAGATACCCATTTTAGAGGGAATTAATCGTATCATAATTTGTTTTAGTCAAGCGTACACGTCATGCTGTGAAAAGCAATTAGCCTGTTCCCATTGATATAGAAGCTTTTCGATTTTATTGCCAATTTAATATCATTTAGCATGATTGTCAGTGGTGCTAAACATTAACATTGTTGTCACTGATGATTTGAACCTGACCGAATATTATTTGTTAGATAAGATTGTCTTCTTTGTTTCACAGGATTTAATTTTCACTAGACATTATTTATCTTACGAGTATATTATGTTACTATCGTTGCTGTATCTGTTCAGGATTTAATACCTAGATTTGGAATTATTTTGACAGTGCCTATACTAAATTATATTAAAGGTCTGTACGTAATTCTGTTAATTTTATGAATCATCATTAACTAGAGAAGCTGCCATGTTTTTCCTCGATCTTTCTTCTTATAAAACCACCAATAAAGAAACACTTGGTTAAATAACAAGAAGGTACAAAAAACCACAATTGGCCGCAAAGACCCGGAAGCACTTTTATTAACATAGTCGATAACTCTTCCGAATATCTCGGTATGCGGACCTCGGGGCATTGGGTTAGGACAACCCGCCATGAACCGTACCGTTTCGATATTTGTCTTTCACTTTTTGCGAATTTATCGAGAGAGAGACGGCTGAAGTAATATAACACATATTTGTAAGAATGTGTGTGGGTGTGTGTTTGTTACTCTCTTGCGCAAAAATTACTGAATGGATTTTCTTTAAATTATAATTATAATTTGGTCATAATATAACGATAACGGTCAAGTAAGTCGGAAAAAAATCAGCCTTCTGAGAGCTATCTTGGCATGCACTGTCCAAACCGTTGGAGTTATAAAAGGATAATGTTCCGTAGGATTGTTTATCTTGTTGTTGTAAATAAATGTCCGCGACGGCATATCTATATTTAACATGGAAACCAAAAATTCAAATAAATTGAATACTTTTTTACAATGCATATTTAAGAATATTTATCATATTCTTATCAACATTTATACATTTAGAGCTTTTAGTATTCGTCTGACATTTACGTGACAGACCAAATTTCACGCGCGCAGAGCTACGGGCACAGCAAGTTTTATTATAAAATGTAGGCGCGTAAACGTTGTATGCATACAGTATATTAAACGAGGTTGCCACCAATCTGATTCTAAATGGCATTAGATGGTGGTTATACTTTTAAAGTTTTTACTAAAGATTAAGCTTTAGCAGCCTACTATTCCAGTTTTTGGCAGCAGTACTCGCGCTCTTTATCTGGAAGCGTTTCGTCTTAGTCATCAACGGGAATGGCTTCTAGTAAGACTTTGTAGATAAATGATCATAGCATAAATCGTAAGTTTTTAGACTGCTACTTTTGCCACTATTCAAAATACAATTGTACAATAATAATCAATTAGACAATAGCACATTTTTTTTGGGAAAATCTCGCCGCTATTTATTTTGCGGCGGCTGTTCATACAAAATTTATTCAAATTATATAATTATAATCATATTATAATCAATTCATTATTACATATTTTTTTGGTTTTATTACTATTTATATAAATACATTATTCCTTCAATTTATAGTACAATTAAATTAATAATACAACCACCAATAGTCGTCTTATAACAGAAGTGTGTATTTCCTGATTTGAAGGGTAAGGGAGGTGGATGTTGTAAGGGAGACGCACTTAACCGAGGCGTTCCAATTTTGTCCACAGCGGTAGCGCCGTATTTGTAGTCGACCTAAGCAAGACCTTCAATACTGTCTTGAGATTACAGATGTAATGTACAGGCAGTGACCACTTAACATCAGGTGGACTGCATGCTCGTTGATTACCAGTTATAAAAAAAACAATAATTCCAACAGTCCAGAACTGCTAATTTGCAAGCAACATACGTGCATCAGTCGTATTGAGATGGACCATACTCGAACATGGGGTCGCTACCCTACTGATACCATATTAATCTGATACACTCATTAAGTTTGAAGCTGTGACATAGAACGAGTGCGCGTATCGAATTATGTTTTGGCGTGACACGCCAGGAATTTAATTTGCGAATATGTGGGGACGACAATATGTTGTACGTTGCTACTGAAGATTTTCATACGTTTAGGCATATTGTTAAAATTCCTCTCATCAATCAATGAGATGCCAATTTGGTAATACGCTTATCTTGACGTGGTATCCCGGACTATTTAAAGTGCTCTCCGATGTATAAATGCCTAAGATATCGATGTGAATTCTATCAATCTAGTTATTCCACTTTGGTAAACGTGATACGCAGTAAATATATAGTTACTGCGGATCGATTTTAATATTAAAACCGTATGATCATCGCGCCCTCCAAGTATAGAAACGCGGACAAAAATAAAAAGTAATAGAGAACGCCATTAATTGGCACGACGAAGAACAGACAGTGAGTTTACATAGCATACTCAATTACTAATTAAACACAGTTTGCTAAAAAAGGTTAAGCAATTATGTTTCAATGAAACCATTGAAGAATACAGAAAGGGAAACAGAAAAAAAATACATCTTAAATATGGTACTTTATGCAAAAAAACTAAATATAGATGATATACATAGACAGTGATGTTAAATAAACAAGATGACGTCGACAACTAATGAAAATTCAAGTTGTATTGTACTGTATAAGTTAAAGCGGCAACGATCTAATTAAAAGATCAATTTAAACTTTGGAAGTTGCTTATGATTCATAAATTATGAATAAGAAATTTCCACTTGTTTGGTCCAAACCACATCTTTGCGAGTTGCAAGAAACTTCAACTTTGAGGCTAGTAGGGACGATTCCTAATAACAAAGTTTTCGATTGAATATTTTAGAGACCATTAAACTAAGGGTAGTTTACGACATGATTTCTTATTACATTAATGTTGCTGTGTAAGATTTGTTATATTATATGGAAATAGTCGTAAACCTGCTTAATTAATGGTAATCGTAACTCACAGATAGGCAACTTAAAATAGAATCGCATTCCTCTATAAAGGCACTTCTATAAATAATGATGTGTATCTAATCCGTATGGGTTTGTGCATAATCGAATCATTAATTTTATCTGTCATTGCTACACCCATTTACTTGCCTAAATCTTAAATTATGACAAGGACACATACTTCTGTCTTACACCAATAAAATATTCAAGATTATAAACTATCTAAAAGTATAAAAATAGTATTTTTTTTTATTTAATAAGAAAACGTTGTTTTATGTAAAAAATATATGTTCTGATTCATTGTAACAATCACACTGTTAGTTGTAAGACTTTATTTTTTTGT
>DWNJ01002468.1:0-10507 GCA_018250275.1 Udranomia eurus
AACCTTATGTAATTATGACTGTTGCGAATCGTCGCAAAATATGAGTAGACTAATCACACAAGCTTTATATTAAATATTATATAAAAGAAGATCGTTAATAAGCTACCGCCAGGCTCCCTTTACTATCCGTAGAACAGTAGAGACAGATATAATGGATATACGTTTCACACACATTCATTCCATAAAGAATTATCAATTTTAGGACATAGATATAAGGTAGGGGTCAAAGCTCTGAGGCTCCAAGGGGAATCTAGCACACTTCACAAAATATATGATAATTTCGTCCGATCCCACAAAACCGATCCTATTGAGCGTAGTCCAGTCGACTTCGAACAAAACAGAATTATCCAACCAAAAACAGAAAGTAAATGCTATTGGAAACAAGCATAATCTCTAGGGCTATTGTTAAGAAACAAAAAGGGTTTAAACAAAGTCAACGAACTCAATAGAATCCGTGGGAGGAGACAAGAGAAGCGAAAACCTTCTTTAGGTCATTTCTAAACTTTCTCGATACATTTGCCGTCCGGCAGTCTACTTGTCTGAAGACAGAGAGAGACAGAAAGGCGGGCCTGGGGGTGTGAGTGAGAGAGATGGGGGACATGTTTACTCCTTGACTTCGAAGTACTTGTAGGTGGGATTCTCGTAGCCGTTGATCTGCATATTGGCCACGTGTCGCTCTTCTGGGGTGGGAGCAACGGCCCCAGTTTGCTCCACCTGAAAAGGGCAAAATATATACAATTATTTTAAGCATTTATAAGAATCTAAAGAAAATTGTTAGGTGACAAAATCGTGTATTTAAAAAAATATTCAACGACAACCGTATAAAGAAATTTCATAAAACCGATTTTTCTAGTAGAGGAAAAAAGAATCATAGTCTATCTTTTCTAATACACTTTGATTTAAATCATTACAAGTTTCGCTTAAATACAGCGTTGTGTTTACAGCAAATACGCTGTCCTCCGTAGAAAGGAGTTTTTACCGCAGAAGAAACTTTTAACCGTTGATATTTAGTTCACTATCATTCTGTAAAAAGTAACATAAGGTCTGATATAGTGCGCACATCATTCTATAGAAGGTTACATAATGTCCATGTACCCACCTGTACGAAGCCCTGCGCGGCGGGCGCGCGGTCGCGGCGGCGCGCTACTGCGAGCGCGACGGCGGCGGCGGCGGCGAGCGCGGCGCCGCCCACGCACAGCGCGGGGTACAGCGCGCCAGAGCCCCCGCCGGGCGCCGAGCCGCGCACCGTGTACCCCTGAGAATACATAGCTTGAGGGCGCCACCGTAGTATTGCGACTACCCACTTCTGAAGCGGTAGGACTACCTTCTTCTGAATCGATTGTGTTCGATTGACATGAACTCCTAAAGTGCTCTAGGATCTTAAATATGATTTCATTTACAAAAGATGCTCCGATGTCAGGGAGTGTTATATTATTATACATTTTCCATGTCCACGTTCATAGGTATCGGTTCATAGGACTCGCATATAGAGATTTTTTAAATTTAGATTGACTCATTATCATACTCAGAAAATACGAAATATAACAAAATATCTTGTTATAAAATAAGTAGTTCTTAACTTACAGGCTGGGAGTGTTGCAGTTCATGTTTGAGGGCGTGCGCCGGCGGGGGCGGAGCGCGCTCCTCGGCCTGCTCCAGAGCAGCGCGCAGGCCTTCGCCCTCGGTCTGGTTGACATTCCAATACTATATATTTACTTAATATCCGCCATTTACAACAGTGTTTTGGGTGAAAATAAATTGTACTATATAAAATATTTGAAAATAAGAGTATGTATTGAAAGGAACCACAATAAATAATTATAAATGTTTAAATTTTTTACATCTTCACTTTATAGGTGTAGAAATAAAGTTACAAATTTATCATAGTTAATTTTTGAGTACCCGGTATCGGTCTGAGAATTCTGTTGAATCTAAATCAGTAAAACACAGGCAGGGTAGATGTACAAATTAAATTATAAAAGTTATTATTATCTATTTTTAAATTTCATGTACTCGTTTAAGTGCGTTTAGTTTATTATTCTCGTAAAACCAAGTCCCATAGATCCCATAGATATTTGGATAATTTTAGTTCTGTAGCCTCGTCTATTTGAAGTATAATGTTACCTCGCTGGTGGATCGTCGGCTAGAAGTTTCGCTGATTTCTCCGGTCTCGGTCTCGCTCTCAGGGGCGTCGGTGGTTATAATCGTTGCCATCTCCTGCAAAAACCCGAACTTTAGTTATCTCAACTCGAATAGGACGAATCATTGATTTCCGGTTCTGAACGAGTTTTATTATTGCTCCTTTACAGAGATCATGGTGTTTCATGGATATCAACTTGATACGGAATATGTCAAGATATCTGGTATTCAAGAGGAAAAAATATATTGGAAAAATGTTAAGAAAATTTCATGCGTTGCCTATCCTATTCAAGATTACAGTGTCAATCTAAATTTAAAGTTACACAAAAGTTGGCCACTCCTTAAAAATAAATGAACTCACAGTAGTAGAAGTCTCCTGAGTGAAGGCGACGCGGGTGGTGAGGTCGTGCACGGAGGAGGGGGGCGGCGAGGGGGAGGTGGAGGGAGAGGGTGCGGCGCTGGGGGCGGCCGTCGTGTCTTCCGCGTCACTGGGTTCGCTGGCTTCGTCGTCGGCTTCGTCGCTGCCCTTCACGCCGTTTGAGGTCTAAAAATGGGTATAATTAGAAAATTATTCCAATAAAAATGGGTTGATGTAGCCCCAATTCCTGAATCTTAGTAATGCTTGAGGAATTAGAAAACCGGATCACTATTTAATTATCTGTCAAGTCAAGTGTGGTCAAAATTGGCTAATATCAATAAACAGCAGGCCAGGAAACTTGTCGTCTGTTTTTTTTTGGAGGTTTTGAAAAACGTTTACTTAAAAATTACTATTGTAGGCAATACATCGCAACGGTACATGCTTTAACTAGTGAATTTAACTCTGGTTTTTTAAATCAAAATCTAAAAGATTAGAGAAGAAGAAAGTGAACTATCTCATTACCCTAGCACGTTCGTTCTGGATATCCTGACGTTGACGAGTGCGTTGGTCGCGTTTAGCGCTGAGCTGCTCCCTAGCGGCCTGTTCCCTCTGTACCTCGGCTTCAATGCGGTCCAGCAGCAGTTCCTCGGCTTCAGGGGTCATAGACATCAGGGATACCGCCATGTCGTCCTTGGATTGCATGGACTGGAATGGAATTGAAAAAATTAAATTTTATTCTTATAGAAAGGAGGATCGCCTCAGCCTTTCGTTTATTGGTACGCTAGTATTATACGTTATATATTATGTTGGTATATTTTCAATCGCAAGCAAAAAAGATTATCGATGTGATAGTACCGGTACCTAATTCCGGTCACAGAGCTTTATAATGTACGGCTCCTCTATAAATTGTGTTAATATTACCTGGTTAATACTCAGTTGTGACAAAAATACATGTAATATAAACAAGCATTACCTGGACGTAATCCTCAATAGCGGTTCCAATGTTAGCATAGAGATGAGGGCGGCGGCGGAGAGCAGACAGGGCGCGTTGGAGGGCACGGTCAGCATCCTGATTAAAAGCATAGGTTTTTATTAGCTACGAATACTATACTTTGTCAATTTTTCATTCTTCGTCAGGCTAAAACATCATACATTTATTCAATTGTTCATACCTGAGCTAGAATTAGTATTTAGAAAACTTAGCTATTTCATAAATTTTGGAATGGCTTTTCTTCATATACTTTTGACAGAATTGTCATACCCATCAAACAAAATAGTCATAAGTGACCATATATATAAATTGCCGCCATTCCTACTGCTTCCCCGGAGACGCTATCTCTTGTAATCAAGATCTGACATACCTGGAGTCGGTCGGCAGCGCTGGCTCGTTCAGCGGCAGCAGCTTCGCGGCCAGCTGCGGCAGCACGGCGCCAGGCAGCGAGGGCACCACTGCGCTCAGCGGCTAAGGCTCGGACAAGCCGTTGCAGGCACTTTTGGACACGGTGAGCCTGGACAACATCGGGTTTTGATGAACAAAAGATTGACAAAATGTCTTCATAATTCTTACGCTCCATACACAGCATTTGGAAAGCTGTTTGTCTAATAAACTTTAATTAATAATTCGTAGAGTCTATTAACCTATTGAATGTTTATAAAAAATATGCTTATTTTGGTTCTGTTTCCGGAAAACGACTGGTTTACCATATTTTCACTACTTCTGTCTTGTGACCAAAGTTGCTCCCTTCTCAATGTATTAAAATAGTGACTGTGTCCTTCGGTTTATAGGTTCTCTATTTCTCAGAAGGCATACTGATATCATACCTTAGGCAGTGTCACTTACAATAAGAAACTTAAGTACTTAGTGTTTAAAACAAACTCCTTCTCAAAAGGACAACAGTGTTACTCACATTGGGCGGGGTGTCGCGGAGTGAGCGAGTGTAGCAGGCGAGGGCGGTGCGGCGGCGCTGGGCGAGGTGCGCGAGCACGCGTTGCTGGTGCAGGGCGGCGAGACGGCGACGCTCGGCTACTCCCTCCTCCTCGAGAGACTGGAATGAAACGTTGCATGGATTCATATGGGTATTCTTCTTCTTTAGGTTCACAAATTTGTATAAAATGATATAATAAGTACCCACAGTTTTTTTTAATATATTTTGGCTTTATGAAAATCGTCTGAATATGGATATGGTACCCAAATGCGTTTTATGTATTTTTTTATTTATCAATATCTGTGTAAAGGAAAATATTGAGAATACCAAAATGTGAATAATTTACTCACCTGGACATTAGCCTGGAACTTGGCGGTCATGCGTTGGCGGAAGGTCTGGGCGGCGGCTGGGTCCGAAGCCATCATCTGCTGGTAGCGGTCCTCCAGCTCCGACCATTCGCGCATCACCTTCGTAATCTGAACAATTTAGTACATGGGTACAGGGGGTTCAGTCTCCTAAGTTACATTTCGATTGGTCACGTTAGACATGCATCGACAGTTATGGCAATGAGTTGAAATCGAATGAATAATGGCTTCATGAGACTCAAGAGGATTCGTAAAAATTTAGACTTGATGGATTAACCAATTAATTAACATTATTATATAAGATAAGGTATTATGAAGGTTAGTCAACAAATACCATTATGGAGATATTGAGAAATATATAAATTCCTATCTGAAACTAAGTAAATTGCGGTTTGTGACTGAACTGAACTGATAATGTAAGTTGATAGAAATGGTTTAGAACTTACCTTTTCGCGGTGGGTTTCCTCAAGACGTTGCTGAGCATCCTTGTAGCTTTGGTGTTCAGTGCGGGGGTCGAAATGGGAGAAGTACGGGTCGGAGGTAGCAGTAGACGCCTATGTAAAAGAACAAAAGTAATAAATAAAATATCTGCAATACCTAAGTAGCTTGAAGTATAAAAATCTAAATAAATCTGCAATAGCCATTTCTGTTCACGTGACAGTATTATTAGTAATATTTAATTCTATTTCTCGATCGAGCAATGAAATGTTGTCTTAAAATGCAAACTTTTAAAAGAATTCCTCCACAATATAAATTTTTGTAAAATTTTGTCAATGCAAAAACACTTCTTCGGAGGAAAATTGAGGAAAATTGCTACAAAATATCAGGATAATCGATTAAATCTATTAAAACAGATAAATTACCATGGTGGTAGAAGTAGTGCTGGTGGTGGTCGAAGTGGTGGTCGACGGTGAAGACGAGGTCTCGGGGCGGGGCCAAGCGTTGTCATCTCCGTCGGTGTAATCATCATCTTCGGCGTCGTCATCACCAGTTAGCTGGTCAGCGTCTTCATCCGCGTCCATGTCTTATATACATATAATGACTGCGTTACTTCATTGTACTGTTTATTGTATACTCTACCCTTTATGTATTGTACTTAGATTTATTGTAAACTCCTTAGTCTGTATAAGTTTTACTTATATTAGTGCAAAAATTCCAGGGAATGTTCCATGAACAGAAAGTAACATTTGTATATATAGAGAACCGCCTGTAAAATTATTCCAGTGTTATTTCCAATTTTACTGAATCGGTGAATATTTGAACAGTGTTCTTCATTACATGTTTGTTAAATTTATTTTCCATTTTACCCTCTAGGCACTTTTTATTCTCTCCGTGTTTACATTTCTATTTTTATCAATTTAGAATTCCCATATAAATCATTACAAGTCATATATTTAGAATTTAGGAAATAATAATAATGTAATTTTATATTTCCGCTTACCATCATCAGCATCATCGTCATCATCGTCATCGCTGAGGTTCAGAGTGTCGTCATCATCATCGGTGAGAGCGTCCTCATCATCAAGAAGCTCGTCATCGCGTTCGTCCATCGCGGCGGAAGCGGCCAGCATCTCCTCACCACCGGGGCTAACTGGTACGCCAACATCCATGGGCTTGTGCATTTTTACGTTTTCTGAAAATGTTTTTGCTATTGCGTTACTTTGGACTATATACTTTAAGTATCCAATTTTCAATAGGTGTTGCCAAGTCATTTATAAAACATAGGAAATCATCTAATCCTTCGAAATGGAATAGATAGTATTTGTAAAATCTACATTAATTAAGTTAAATATTAAAATTATTCACAATTATTAAAAAAATATATCTTCGAAAGAAATATTAATAAGATAAGCTTGTTGGTTTAATGTAGACTTATCCCTTACGTACCCTTGAAGTGCTTGGGGCAGCAGACGAACTCAACGCCAGAGAAGAGGCTGATACCACAAGGCAGGAGCATAGCGAATGTCCTCAAACGGAGTCCACGTTGAGCGCAAGCGCGGCCGGCGGTGGCGTTCCATCTCGCGAATTGCCAGCAACGGCTTTGGTTGTGGATGTGGTCGAAGAGGCAGCTCTCGGGAACCAGCAGCGCGTCCGATTGGAATGGACCTTCTGTGCCAAACAGTCATTGCAGTGAACATGGAAGTTGGCAAAAGATGCAACCTCCATAAAGTATTTTGAACACGTACATAGTAATTATTAATAATAAAAAGTGTAGAGAAAGTAGTTTTATACGAGTAAGTAGTGTGGTCTGATAAATTTAAGATGATTTACAGTAGTCATTCTTACAACCGACCTCGATGCTTATCTATGTGATTGCGTTTTGTTTTATACGAGTTTGATATTGGATATAAGTATACTATTTTAAGCTTTTTACTATCAAACATCATTAAGGTTACTTTGATTATAAACAAAAGATTGCATAGCAGTCGAGCCTTATATCTTACAAAGGTGTCATGTTCATAATTATTTTATGCTTCTTCATATTATATCCCACAGAAGTCCAAGTGTTGTCCATAATTGATACATACCAAGACAGCGGAATGGCTTGACCCATCGGGTGACCTTGCACTTGGCGGCGTTGCCGGAGCCCAGCTTGCACCAGTTGCTAACCTTCACGTAATGAGAGGCTTCGACGATGTTGGTGATGTCGTGGCTCGGGTAAACCTGCAAACATAACGTAACGTAACTGTACCGTAGTGATTTTCAATATTTTTCAATACCCCGCCCTTTTTAAAACCCTAAGCTAAAAAGCTAAACTAAGCGAATAACTTCTGGCGACCCCCTAGCTCTTAGTCACAGTATATATATAGACTTTTTAAATACTACAGAAAGGAAAAGAGGAAATAAATTGTTTGAAATTAATTACTAATTTTTAGATACTTTCGTTTTATTTTTTTACCCGTGACCCCCCTTATGATGCTTTGTTTGATACACTGTTGTAACGTAACATACTCATCGTCCACATCTTTATTGCTTTCTAGGATATTATTTAAATAAATAACGGTACATAAAGACACTCTGTATCGTGACACAAAGTCTCAAACATCCTACCCGAGAGCAGAAAATTAATAGTAATTCAAATTTGTGCATTATTGTTATTTAAAGAAGTCTTCGCACTCAGAACTCTTCATACGGCATTCCGCTTGATACGATACGATGACGCCATATGAGACGTTAATTCATTACAGTATCCGTTTTTAATTCAATATCCTGAGTATCAACCGATAACTGGTATCGGTTCCATTGACCAACTGTCAGAATGATAACGCTCAACTTTACAAAACTTGTCGAGTATTATAGATAGTTAGACTACATCTACTCAAACTATATATTTCGAGTTTCGGAATGGAAAGAGCCACAGGGGATTGGTAGCTAATAGGTGTCTTGGGAAAGGATTTGAGTTCAGTTGGTTATTCCAGGAGTCTTGAATTGTATACAAAACCTACGCCTTTTGTGGCAGTGGTGTCTAAAAACGAATCCCTCGGAAATAGTACTTTTTTGGTCCCTATATCTTTTTCTATATACAGACAAACAAATAAACATACTTCTTATGCTCCAACTACTATTTCTTATTTTTATTTATAAGTTAGTTATTTTTTTTTATTATTTACGATTATGATTGTTGTTATTATTCTTTATACCTTTTTGCAATAGTCGAGGATCTCCATCTTGTCCTTCAGGCAGTTGTGAGGTTTCGTGGTGAGGTCAGGGGTCCATCTTCCGGCAGCCGACATGTATTGGGGGTGGTAGGAGCCTCCGGTCTCGCAGAGGACCGCTACTTGGGGCTCCGCCCCGCTGGTCGCCTGAAACAAAGAATGGAACTATTAGCACATGGAACAAATGGTTCATTCTATGTCGTTTATTGGCAGCGAAGTTAAGGCGCAAAGTTTACAGTTTATCGGTATAAACAAATACTAAATACCATTTTACAGATGCCTATATACTTTATGGAGTAGCACAGTTTGCCTTCGCAGAATAAAGATACGATTGAATCATAAATCTCTTGGATTGGTAAAGTTGATTAATTTTCAAAGTAATGGAAAATGCATTACTCGAATTAATATTCTTTTGTTATTAAATGTTCAGAATCACGCACTTTTTTGCCTTGCGGAAGAAAAAATTGTTTCAAAAGAAAAGTGAAGAAAATATGCAATGAAACATGTGTAGTAGGTATCCTTGTACCTTGTAACAATAAATTCTAATAAAAACAAATAAACAAACAAAGACGCTAAGGTCCACGGCGCTGTAATCAATATGAATGTACCCGTAAATGAGTCCCCGAGTCGGTGTAAGTTAGACAAATGATGTCCAGCCAGCGTCTAGACGGCGTTGTTCTAAGATTAGACAACCTTTTGAGACGGTCGTTGTTAGGGCAATTATAATTATTTTTTTCAGACGCTCATTGTTTGCCTAGTTTTTACTTAAAATACTAGTTACTGGGTACAAGCTTTTGCCGGACATCGGATGAAACTTATACCTGCGTTATGACTAATCTTATTGTAGCCTGCGAGAAAACCTTGCGCTGACGACTGAAAATTAATTTGGTCATGATAATGGTAATGACAGCGCATACCCAGAGAATAATTTTAACTGCTAATTTAAATGGACTATATAATATATATATTAAATTTATTAATAGTTTGAAATACTAAAAACACACGCTCCAGCCCCATCGTCAGAGCAGCTCAATGGTACCATAATAATCATAAATGTTCTCGTCATCAGGATAAATGGACAGACTACGTTAACACGAATGTAATGAAACCAAACTCGATATGTTTACTAGTACGCAGTCGAAGGCTCCATCAGCCACATTCCAATTCCATCACCGGACCAGCTCGATGGTAGCATAATATTGTTTTGTCTTATATAAAGTTTCATGCGGATACAACTATTGGAAGTGCGTGTAATTCAGATTCTTAGAATTTATTACATAGATACAGTTCGACCTCGAGATGGTATTCAAATTAAACAAGATTATTACAAATATTATTACAAATATACGCATATTTCATTATGTTCTCTTATCATGTATCGGAAAAATGATTACTCCTTCAACGGAGTTTGTAATTAGCAACTGATCAAAATTAACTTCGCAGTAACGTACCATTATCTGTATCAAATACAATTCTTCGATCGAATACATCTAAACCTTGTTTTATGGGTTGGCGATGTTTTCAACTCAAGTAACGTATGGCTATTTGTATCAAATGTTAAATATAATTCTCCAATCGAATACAATACATCTAAACTTTGTTTTATGGGTTGGCGATGTTTTTAACTCAAGTAACGTACGGGTAAATAGCCGTACGTTAATACAAATGTATTAAATGTTAAATATAATTCTCCAATCGAATACAATACATCTAAACTTTGTTTTATGGGTTGGCGATGTTTTCGACTCAATTTGAAACCCTATATTATGACGAAAGGCGTGCCGCCGGGACTTGTCGTTTGAAAATAAAGGGTGATAAATTGTGTGTTTGTGTGTGACAGCGGTCCGCAACCCACCCTTGTCCAAACAGGGTTGGTTGAAAGGAAAGTCAAATTTCCTAAACAAAACAGGGTTGTGGAAAGGCATTAACATTAGTCGGTGCTCCGATTTTGTTGTTACAAACTTGATTTTCGCTTAAAATTACGTTTTTATAATGAACACTAGATATAGCTTTGTGATTTAGAATCTGTTACTCTCGACAATGATATTAATCTGTTTACACAAG
>DWNJ01002469.1:0-10505 GCA_018250275.1 Udranomia eurus
AAACAGTAGCAACACATTTTGCAATACTACTCGCAAAGGTTATATAAGAACAATAAGAATGCTGTAGAAGATTATGTGCTTTTTATTATGTAAAAGTAGGTGTTCAGTGCCGCCCATTGGCATCTATAGCTAACAATGACTGGAACCGAATATGACTCCTATGTGAGGTAGTTGATAGCACTAGACGTGTTGCTACTGTTTTTTCTTACTACAAAAGTGGACAAACGACCTACAATGACCACAACTTTGAAACAGTTAACTAGGCCCAGAAGGACGTAAAAATTAAAATATTAAGATAGAAATTATAATTTTCATGATAAATATTCAACAAAAATATTCCTGCTACAAAATTATTAATCTTTATATTAAAGGCAACTTAAGTAAAGCAAAAAATCCTTTATTTAGGAATAATTAATTAGTCTAACCTGTGGGATGTTCTGTAACTGATAAGTGGTTGTTGACTTAGGGCGTTGAAGCAGTGGAATAAACGCTAATTAAATTAAAGGATCATATGGTTGACTTAACAATTTGCCAAAAAAATATGCGTGCATTGTACATAACTGTCGTTTGTTTTTACCACAGAATTAGGAATCATAATAATTAATAATCATATTAAAACGTGAAGTGAAGTGAACTTTGGAAAACTTGTAAGTATGAAATTTGGCACAGTCAAATTTTGTAAGAAAAAAAATGCAAAAAGTTAATATTTTATATAATAATATATTTAATTAGTATAAGAAACCATTACGCACACAATGTCTTTGACCCACAGACGTATATAATGTGTATAGCATTCTTATAGACAGAACGTAATTTTAATACAGAATCGAGAGTGGTGGGCGCACTGGAAATGTCAAATAATTAAATGATGTAGTAAAAGAAATATTTTTGATTATTCTATAGATATAAAAATATAAATATTTTATAACTGACTAGTTCTAGTTTTAGCTGTAACATATATACAGTATTGTACACACTAAATACTAAATTAAGCTGGTAACAAAAATCTATTGAGAAGATCAGAGAATAATATTGTATTCGGCCACTGGTGTCCTACGGGACATCTGTGAGAAGCGAAGTCTCACTTATTTACTATTTACTTATATTATTTATATTCCCAAGCGAAAAATACATTGTTTCTATCTTTACTGTATAAAGAAATTCCAACTTATTTTACATCGGACCATTCGTATTCTGTTAAACAAACTCTCATTTACCAACAAATTTGTTTCAAACGCAGAAGAGCTCCCACTTTATTCCACTCCCACTTCTATGACTTCTAAGCTAATGTACATAGTACTATTATCTTCTCTATGGCTATAATAACTATTATTGTATATTTAATCTCTCATAAATTGAATCCTTATTCATGCGGGCTGCATTCTTCTTACTAAATTGACCTTTTCGTAACATCGTAAACCCATGTACTATCTGAAGACAAACGCTCAGACAATATTACATAGATATGGACTTAAATGAATGACTATGTACAAAATTTATGCATTGCCTTAGACGCCCTAATTAGTAACTGGGACAACAAGGACAACTCAATGCTTTAATTAACTAACTCAATAATCATGAATAAGTTCCTTTTGTAACTTCTTATTTTTTTTTGATTAATTTTGTAGCATCATTATAATAAGTCCCAAGCGTAATAACTTTCATTACAAACCATTATTATTTCAGATATGACTATTGCTGGAAAACTTAAATAAAAATTAAATTCATATTCAACGCGAACAATAGCGCATCGCAAATCTAATTAAAATTTCACTTATATGAATTCTTGGAGCTGTCCAATTTGTGTAAATCTATCGATAATTATGCCTATCTTAGTATTTCGAATACTAATTGAAAATTCTATTACCAAGTTAAAAAAATTTAGTAGCTATGAAAGTCGACTAACAAACTTCTAGTAAAATCATTTCCAAATAAAATGGCTCTACATATTAAACATTCAAAAAGATGAAAGTGATGAACTTTTAAGAAGTCTTCTTTGAGAGGTGGACAAATATCAAAAGCGTAAGTTATTACAAAATAAATGAAAATATAAAAAACGCTGTTCGTTATCGAAAAATATTCTCAAATTTTATTAAACTGTAATACCTAGCCATTATTACGTCAATCCGACGCAAAACGCCGACCGTTTGTTAGTTCGCCACGAAATGCTATTTTAGTAGCTCGTTAGCGCCTCTTAATGATATCAAATCGACCACACGTACAAACGCTTCGTTGAATTATTGCCTCTTATTTCGATCTACGCTATCGGTTTATAGTAATAAGTATAGGTACGTATATACACAACTAGCTTCTCATACTTATACTAGCTTTAAACTTTAACCTTTATACCTAATTTATCTTTTACACGCAGTTTTGCTCGTTAATACTTCCCTTAATACGAGAATAACTCGAGAAGAGTATTCTTTCCGAATAAATCCCTACGTATTTTTAGTAATATTACCAATATGTCAATACAATATGTTGAATAGTGAAGGCGTAACAAACAAGCTCAGTCTCATTTAAAATATTAATTAGGATTACTTTTAATAACAACTCTCGGGTAGGGCTTATACATGGCTACTAAAGCATTTTACAACTAATTCAAGTCGAAGATAACATTATGGTTAAACTGACAGGTTTAATCCGATCAACTTGAGATTTTAAATCACTATTACTTGGCAACCAGTAACGGCCCGAGGTGTCACTCTTGTTTACTTGCTGTACCCTACTAATTGTTCATATGTGAAAGTTGTAAATTTTATCATGTGAATGTTGTTACTTAATCACGCAAAGCGAGAGGTTTTGATGAAATTTCACGCACAAACAAGTTATGAACTGATCTGAAAATAACAGAAAATGTAAAAAATATTATGTTCCGCGTCTTATTCTTCTTTTGTACTATTCTTCTTTTCGTTTTCTTCTGAAATCTTTTAGGTACTGTATAATATGCAAAATAATGCAAGGAAGAGACAATGGAATATATTCACTATATTAAGGGAGAAGAATTATTTTAAATTAAAAGGAGATTAACTTATCACAATATTATTGAAAAAAACTGTAATCATTAAGTTATCATCGTCGTAATATCAAACAATGACATCCAATAGCGTGATTTCGCGAAACGATTTTTTTTTCGTAAAATTGACTCTTGTCATGCCGTGACGACGAACAAGGCGTGTATTTTACCGCCAGCGATAAAAGATAAGAGCAATATACATTCTCGAAAATACTTTCCAGCATACACATACATGAAAAAAAAGTAGCTACGATTTGATAATAAGTTACGTAATTATTTTCTATTTAAAATAGCTCTAGAGTTAATCAGATGCACTGCAAATATTTCATTTCAAATAATACATTAAAAATCAACACATTTAAATTCTTCTTCTTAATTCTTATTACAATGTTACGGAATAAACTGCAGTTATATGCAGGTATATGTTTATCAGCGGCGTATCTACTTTACGTAACTCTTCATCCATGGGACAAATACTTAACGAAAGGCATACGTACTATGAATGTGAGAGAGTGAAAGTGCTGTCAAAAACTCGTAAAGCTTCCGATGTGATTCCGAGCGTTTTCTTTAATTTCATTCAATCTTCAATTAGACACGAATTTATCTACATCTGTAATTACTTAACGGATTATGTGCTGTGCTCGTAGTCTCGTAGATTTGGTCTCATAAAAAAACCTGATGACTTTCGCTTTTGATGACTACTGTTTTTATGCTCACGACCTCGACTTCACTTGTATGATTATGCTAATTAACTTACTTACGTTTTCGGTCAGTTTTACGATGTTTATGAATAATAATTATGTATTCATTTTCATTGATAGTGTCCTCCCAGGTAACAATGCCCGGTATCGAACCTAAAGAATTTTTTTGTTTTCGATCGCAGATGTCGTATTGGATATAATTTTATGAACCAAGAGTTAATATCTCTACAAATCAGTCTTCAAGAGTAGCAATGTATTTCTTCGTCGTTGTATATAGTTTCGGAAGCTAGATTTTAACAGCAATTATATTCGAAGCGTACACAAATAGATCTTACTTAACTTTAATAAAACTTTATTACATATTGTAAGTAGATGAAGAAGTAATTCGTTTGAAACTCATACAGTGCTAATAAATTATAACATCGGGTCAAAGACCGAAGATGCGTCTTACTTAACAGCGATAAGAAATTATAATGCACATACGTAATTACAAACCGGGGCATCTATTATATTTCACTCACGTATATAGCGATGGAAAGTTAGCGGATGATAAATTGCTCAGCATCAGGTGTTTAAGTAAAAGCTGCCTTCATTATTTTTATTAAGATAACTTTATTACTTTGGGCCGTTACGTGATTGAACGCCGAATTCAGTAAAAGTTATTCATTATTCTAAAGTATCCTTTTTGTGTCTCATTCAGTCTTGAAGGATTCTTAAGGCTTCAAGACTGAATGCTTTTAAAGTTGATTATATTATATCTGGGCGACTAAGCTTTGCTCCCATAATAATATTATTATATAAGATTACTCAACTGACTGAAGTGTAGAGCATCTATATTCGGTGAAACCGTCCAATGTGATGCCCTGGCAATACGTACCTTATAAGTTGAAGTAGTTATTAGTAGTATACTCATTTTCACCAATGTTAGGAAACTCGTAATTGTATTTCCTATATAATTACGTATTATGTTTGACCGTTAAACAATGTTTTCGTTAGCGGAAATTCTGCGCTAAATAATTCTTAGTGTTTTATAAATATTAATGTGTGTAAAACATTTTTTCTTCATCAACGTTCTAAGACAATTTCAATAAGCACAGTTATATTAAAAATCACTTACAAATCTCACAATTGAAATAATTTTATATCACAATAACATACAAGAATCGGTTCGTACAAAAAAAATGTAAATCCGTTCACAAATGACAAAGAAATCAGTATGTATGCTCATTAAAAATATAGGTGTCAAAAACAGTCCTTCTTTTTGAAGCCGGTTAAAAATCACAGGGCAAGGGTTGCCAGTGTTAATAACGGCGATAAGGCTTATTTGTTGGCAACATAAATATCTGAATCGTATAAATAACCGTTAGATTGTCCAGCAAGGAGGCAAGGTCGACGCTCGCATGCTCGCACGCGACCCATGCCCAGCGGAAACCATACCGCAAAACAGAATTCTATGAAAGTGATTAAAGACGTGATTACAATCTAATACAGTGTTAATGGGCGAATTTAGAAAGTATTATTTATGTTGTTCAAGAAGCAGACAGGGTCTGATTTTAGTCGTGCTTCGAAAATTAATTAGCAGTTAGAACCTTGTCTGCAAATTGAGAAAATTTAAACAAAGATTGTTTGATTTTTTTTTCTCCAAAATATAGAGTCGTTCGTAAATCTAGATCATCTTAGATTATAATAAAGGAATCTACCCACGAAAAGGATATAAATAACTTTACTTTATTTCTTTCCAACAAACGACTGTCATACATTTTGGCTTAAGGATAGAAGGGTTAACAATAATAATAGACATAAAGACCCCAGATATAAAAGCCTTCCAGAAATAATTAATAGTTTACTCGTAAAATATATCATTAGAGATTACATAAAGAGAGTTGCACTCTCTTTATGTTTCGCTGCAAGAACTAAAGAAGACATAGATAATTTACAGAAATTAATGTCCTCCAAAAAGAATAATTAATAGCGGTCTCGTAATATAGATGTGTCTGCAAACCGTTTCCGTGTCCCACTGCGGCACTTGTCTTTTCCCTACAGCTGCGAAAAACACAATGGGGATCAGCGGAAATAGCGGATAGTCTATCAAACTCATAAATGTTTTTACCTTCATGTGGACTGCGAAAGGGTTTAAGGATTGATGCATATAATATTTATATGTACTGTTATTAATTAAGTGCACAAACAATGAATGTATGCGATATTTTCCTCTAAATCTGTTTAGGTCCTGGTGATACATGGTTTAATTAAGACTCGCGACACTATACTTGGCTCGCGTTCGTTGTGTGCCAATGGGATTTGTGAATGAGAGACTGCAAATATTAACTGTACCGTAATTAATTAATTAATTAAATGGTTGTCATCACAGCCTTCGCTAACTAAGGATATTTAATTACTTATGACTGTCATTAAATGAATTATTCAGATAGAATTAAGGATAGCATAAGTTCACGTTAAGGCCGTTGCAGTCTTCGTAAATAGTTTTATATAGCAGCTGCATATTTGTTAAGAACCCAATCCAAATTCCACGTAGTTCGCTTTTATTAAAAAAAATTACCTTTAAGTCCAGGTAAACAAGTGTTGACCTTTCACGGGATGTACAATTATTTTACAACACGTGTAAAGAGAGATACTGTGCGTTGATTTCTCACCATAATCATACTCAGTGTCGTATGCTAAATGTTCCAGTTTAGATCAAATTACTGTATCCCAAAATAAAGATGAAATAAGGAAAAACTTTTAATACTGTTCATGCCATTAAGATTATGCCAAATGTTTTTATTCATACATTCAATAAACGTCATATACATTTCCATTAATCAGTGGTCTAGCTAGGTTTATTTTTAGAGAACGTCATTTTTCCGTTTTTTCAGGCAATGAAAAACTAACGTCTATTGGCAAGTAGTAATACTATTTTTAGCAACTAACTGCAAGCTACTTAGGTAGATGCCATTAATAAGCATCACTAAGCCAGTGAATGTTTGGTTTGAGGCTAACTTCGTTGTCTAAACAAAACAATTAATTAAAAATACCGAGCAAAGCTCGGACGTCCAGGTTCTACCATTTATATTCGAAACTCATTTAAATACGTGCAAAGCTTGTGGCGATTGTCGACTCGTGATATAATATCCTAGCGTTGAGGTCAACTATCCAAGTGTCAAAGTTAAATGAAAAAGGCTTTACACGAAGCCAATGAGGATATACTCGTATTGTTGAATTTGCTTTACATTTGCGCGCCCTTCGAGTTCAAAATGAATAGCTATCTTTTTAATAACTTTATTAAACTCTGTTTTTAACCGACGACAAAATATGAAAAATTCTGTGTAATCTTATCATGATTATCAATGCGCATCGATAGCGCTTTTTATACTGAAGTGTTTGAGCATTAAAAAGTACATATTTATATATGTACTTATAATAACACTTCAATGTATGTGATTTGCAATCCTTTCTATCTACGATAAAAAATGACTAGCACGAAGATAACACAAACAGAGCTGCAGAGAATACGCGCCAATATAGACAGTTTAAAAATGTAAAGATATTCAAGATATAGATTGATTGTCTATGGCTATGACAATTTAGTAGAACGCCTCTTATAAAGTACGACCCAATAACCTAATTCTCCACCAATGTTGGCCGATAGCGTTTAAATTGACGTTAAATTGCTCTAACAAAGAGTACCAGATCTTCATTTGGCACTAAACCAATACCGTTGGAGAGTTTGGTGTGTGTATTGAGATCATCAAAAACGTCATAGTATACATATTATTTATAGTTATTGTGAATATGTATAGATTATACTATACATACTCCTGGGTACCTCGTCGCAAACAGTCGAGTCACAGTTCGAGAAAATATTTTAAAATGTAATATTTTCATGTCTATCGAACTTAGTGTGAACTTTAAAAGTGAAAATATCTAAATAGCTTTATCATAAATTTTACATTAAGACCTTTTACGTGTTATTTACTCGAGTAATAGAGCTTAAAAGGCTCGACTTTAAGAAGTATTGCGTACAAATAATTAAACAAAAAATAGTAAGAGCTCTCTTTGCAACTCACGCGGAACTTATATGAAAACTGATCAAATCAATGATTCTTGTGCCTAAATGATGGATAAACCATCATAGTCACTTCTGGAATTGGAAATTGCAATTGAGATAATAACTGTTTACAACCTAATTTATTCATCAAATGAGATGGTTTTCTGGTAACATCTGAGCATAATAATATTCTCATTGTGTTACTAGAATAAATATTGCATTAAAACAAAGTAAATATTCATATAATTTAGTAACGATTAACTAAAACAATGACATAACACACACACACACAAGGATAATATTTCGACAAAAACACCTTTCCTAATATATGAAACTTGAATCCGTAAATCAAAATATGAACCACGAAGTGTGTGATTAAAAATAATTTAAAGCTCACAAATAATTCACGATGTATTACGTGTTCTAAGAGGCATGAAACAAGACGCTCTCGTCTCGATCTACTTTTTATAACACTTGCGTAAGATTTGTTCGCATTATGCGCTATAGGCTTGCGATATGCGGCTGCGGTTTGCGTCACTCGTCATTTGTATCTATAAGGCTTGGGAATACCTTGAATTTATGTTAGATAATGACGAATGAAGCGATGATGACACCAATGAAATATTGCATGCTAGAAATCATTTTGCGTTTGTGATTTGGCGACTGTGGCGTGCGTCATACATCAGACGCGTCTAAAGTAAAGGAATAGTTGTTGATAAAAACGAATGAAGCTATGATGATGTCAATGATACATTACATGCTACAGATCCCAACGGTATTACTCATTGATCACTACATAGTATAAAACAAAAACAGTCGCCCTCCGCCTGTCTGTCTGTTTCTAAGTTTCCTTCTTATAAACCACGGATTTTAATGCAGTTATATTAGTTAAATTAGTTTATTACCTTGACATTAAGTATATATCAAAATTGTTCTTTCCTTTTTTTCATTTAAATAAGTACAAGTTATCACAGATTTAAAATTACACGCAACCAAAATTCCTTGCCGCGAAATGCTTCTGAGGCGATACGAAGGGCGCCGGGACAGCTAGTCCATAATAACATATTTCTATCGAAGATGAAGCATCGATGCAATACAAAACGCAAGTAATTTTGTGCTTGAATTTCTTTAACACGTTAAACAATTCTGAACTGTGTCAACTCTGAACACAGGCCACACGATATTTTATATTTCGACCAAAACTTTGTGTGATCACACCGATCACAGTCCGTTGTTGTAAAAAAGTGGTCCAAACCTCAGTTGGCCTTCCGGTCACCGGTGACGTGACATGACGGTATCGTTGTCGGACACTGTTGTCCCCCATAGCGTGACCGAAAATACATTGAAAAATTGATGGCGTTTGACGTGTTAAGATCTGAATCACTTAATACAAGTTAGTGGGATTGAAGAGTTATACCATTACGAATTTTGATTGCTATCGCGTGTCTTCAGTCAGAACTGTAAGTCGCTGTATACGGTCGCTTCCGTCCGATCGACCAATCACTTCCTTCAGTCAAGTGGTTATGACACTGCGTGCTTCCTGGCTTAATGCGCCGTTGCAAATTAGTTTCATTTTGTTCTATTTGTATCGACACACTGTTGGATTGATCGAGTGGGATGCCCAACTTTTTAAAAATGAATAAAAGTGGCGTACGTTTCAGAACTTACACTCCTCTCTCTACCTTTACATATATGTACTTAAGATATATGTACGTACTGTAGATATGTCATTTATCTAATTATATTTTTAGTTAATACTTGCTACACACTATGTAGCTTTGTTTTTCTTACGTACTTATAATTTTTGAATTTACACATTTTGTGACTTCAACTCGTTTTGTTCTATCAATAGTAATAAAAAATATATAATAATAATGTTTATTTTTCATTTATTGCAACCAAAACAAGTCAACTCAATCTTTGTCTAGTATACTCTATAATTTTCTTATTTTCTTTCTTAGCCACTTCTAAAAACTGCGATACTAAAAATTTAACTACTTAATAATTAAATAACTAATTTTGTATATTCTGTTAATATTCAACAGCTAATCGTCTAAGACTGAATATGTGTATGATTTAGGTCATTATTTTACTAGGGCACAAGATATTTATAGTCTCATCAACGTAGAGTAATGACCGTAGTAGAAGAATTTGAACATAGACAAAAATATGTTTCTGGAAATGTGT
This sequence comes from Udranomia eurus, assembly GCA_018250275.1. NCBI lineage: Eukaryota > Metazoa > Arthropoda > Insecta > Lepidoptera > Hesperiidae > Udranomia > Udranomia eurus. Next base: position 9,953 of record DWNJ01002469.1, read on the forward strand.
CGACGATCACCATCGTTATGGTTCCTTTGTTCGTGGCTATTCGGCTCCCCTCGGCAATCCTCGGGCCTGGGCGTTCGCCAAGCGTTCCCGCCGTGCCGAGGTTAAATTTGGAACACTATTTTTCTCCTCGTAGTAGATGTATACGTCCGGCGAGGTGAACAATCTCTTTCATTCGCTAAGAAGCCAGTTCAGTGGAGTGGCGCTGCCACGGTTTATTAATGAAGTGAACCCTTGAAACTTTTGAGGAAGACTTTAGACAACACTCTCAAACGAGGTTTTGTCATAAATGGCGGACAAGCTTTCTTTACAGGGACTTTCATTTCGACGGCCCGCATGACATTTCATACCGGTATGGAAATCCAAGAAAACTGCCTATTGCAAGATCAAAATTATTATTAATAAAACATAATTTTGACTGACTCCTAATCGGAGACTCGGAGATCAAATACAATGAGAAACATGGAGATTGGCATTACAATGGTAGGTGATAGTCAAAATTGATAAATTTTTATGTTTGTACAAAATTAACATTCATGATTTAAATTCCATGGAA
>DWNJ01002470.1:0-10504 GCA_018250275.1 Udranomia eurus
GCAATATTGACTCCTAAAGCAAAATTGGATTTCATATTTATCACTACGCTAATTATATATTTAGATTATAACAAAAATAATTTTATTTTGAATTCTATTGTGTAATTTTTATAATTGTAATATATTATTAATTATAACCGAAACCGTACCAAATACAAAATATCACAAAAAGCCGCGAACAAAATAATATACGTTTAGCAAGAACAAAGACAATTTGTTAATCTTTTATAATCTGTGACAAGGGTTGACTGATTTATGACTTCCAAATTTAAACCCAAATCTTTAGTCTCCAAGTGTATAAGTAACAAGTAACACGACTTAAGTGGATTAAATCTTACGCGTAGGATTTGCATCCGTTTCTGAGCTGTTTAATCTTCCTCTTTAACAATTATTTGAGGAGAAAATGAGAAACAAATATTATGATCAGTACTAATGACGTTTAGCAGTACTAATCACTTATCAGTTACGGTAACTTATCAGTACTAATGACTTTAGCAGTAAGAAATACTTGGTAAGCTCCACTAGCTTAGCTAGTTATAACGTGGGATTATGGATGATCCGGAGGATTTTGGTTAGCTCATAGTTGTAGCATAGGGGTTCATGGAAGACTATGTGTCGCCTTTATATTTGTATTAAAGTAATTAAATATTATACCAATTTCAATTATTCCATTCCAAATTCAAACTATATTATTAGAGACGCAACACTACTAATTACACGTGGTGAGCATGTTAATCACCGGTCGCCAACCCGTAGGTTTTTTTACGTGCCAAACGTCGCTATTAAAGTTTTCACTTCAAAAACTACTCCAATTGAAACTCGTCTATCCCCGACCCAGGCCACACACCCACACTCAGGCTCTAACTCCTTGAGTGCTATGCTAATACCCACAATGGCGGCCATTCAGAACGGTTAGCACCAAAATCCATACAAAAGACGTTTCCGAGTTACGATCGCGTTAATAGACGGGACGTGTGGAGGCATGCGCCTGAAAAGCGTCTACATGTGAATTGTCTGTGTCCTTTGTAATATGTTTAGTGTAGGAAACATAATGCAGCTGGAATCTTCGACGTCCTTTTTGTTACTGGAATTTAAATAGAGATGTAGCATAAGATATATCTTCTATGAAATTCTGTATAGGAGAACTGTTATTATACAAAAGTATGCTGAACTCTGGTAATGTACAGCAGATAATTGTTTAAAATAGAACAAAAATATTCTAAAGAACGGTTATAAGATGTATATTAAAAGCAATAATAATAGAATATTAATTAATTAATTATTATCCGATTCGTGTTTTATTCCCAAACTAGTATGGCGGAGTATCTTCTCCGTTATTAGGGAGATTCCTAGGATATACAATTTATGTGGCTTACAGCAGGCCTACACAGTAAGCATACGTTTCAAGCAAAACATGAAGTAAATACTAGATACATTTGCAGAAGCATATTTAATATTCGGTGACAATTCACATCCATTACGCACGATCGATACAATATCGGTGTGCGGCCGATAATGATCGACAAACACAGCGGGCGAAAGTCTAGTTTCTAAATTAGCACGTCGAGATGCCAGGCCTTCGGATTGATAGCGACGTGTTAGCGGCTTTTGTTGGTCGCAGCGCCACACGCGGCCCGCGGTGACCACGCGTTCGGTATAAAAATTAAGAGCATAAAAGTATACGTAGATATTGTTTTAAATGATATTCAGGAAGCAAAGTAGCGGACATACTTATAAAAATGTATTTATGTATGCAGTCTAGTATGTATTCATTATTGTATGTATGCTCTCACATGTATATTTTACAGATATGCATGAGAACTTAATTACTGAATCCAAGAGAAAATTGAAGTTCTGTCTGCGCGTGAAAACCAATTCGTATTATTCGTACTACCACTTTGAACATCTAAACTTTTGAAAGGCCAGAGCGTTACAACACGTTTTCATGAAATCAAAATAATATATAATGCGTTACTTTATATTTTCAACGTTTCAGGCTTACAGCGGCCAAATACAAAAGCATAAACATATTAATTTGTGTACACATTATCCTTGTTTTATAAATAGTCATGGTCATTCTACGCTACCATTTAACGCTACCGATATAAGCGGTTCCGGAACGATTGTGTTAGCACCCACTTTTACGCGCGCTACATTTGGAGTCCATCCACACTGTCGCGCAACTCCCAACCTAGTTTTTTTTACCGAACCATAATATTTTGTTGCGAACATTGGGGATGAGATGTATGACCCTATATAAAATTAATATAACTCATATCAGTAGTCGTAGTCTTATACTTCCGTCTTTAGTTTTCTGGTATAGATGTTCACATTAGAAACTATATTTTTACAGATGAATATTCTCTTGAATCAAATTCTTTTAGGTAACAAAATGATCACTGTTCTCTCCGTTCTTACGGAGCTATAGTGAGGTTAGACCCTTGGGCTGATGTCTCATTCAGGATAAAAACGCTAATGCTTATTTTGTTAACTTAAGCTACTTAAATTATTAAGTGTAAATATTGTACACTAACTAAATAGTTTTGTATGTATGTAAAGTTGTATCAAAACAAAAAAAACCATTAATTCTATGGCCCACAGCTGATAATATCGTACTAAAATGTGTGTGTACCATTTATGAAAATCTATTAATATTTTTGTGATTTTGAACAAAGTAAAGCCTTTTTAGCGAAAAATCACTGGAGTGGTTCACTTGTCGCGTCATTTTTTCTTATCACAATTTTACTAGGTTGACCTGTAACTTACTACATAGTTAAAACTACATAATAGAATCTAAATCTAAATTCCAATTGCTGTATCATCATGAATCTTGGCAATTAGATGTAGATTAGATGACAGTACAATATGATTACCATCGACCTGGTTTGATGGTGGAATTGGAAGGTGGTTGATGCAACCTTGGGCTACCTACCAGAAAACAAATCGAGTTTGGGCTCATTACATTTGTCTTAACATATTCTGTCCATTTCTCCGGATTACGAGGACATATGATTATTATGTTACCGTTGAGCTGGTCTAATGATGGGACTGGAGAGCGTGATTTAGGTTTTCAAGCTATTAATTTACTCTCTCTCACATTTCTATTATTCTTTAACATTATCAAATGGTAAAAGCGGTGATAACGTAAAAGGATAAAATTCTGGGTGTTAAACATTCGTCAGAGAATTTCAGACCAACTGTGTGTGCTATCTGTGTTAAAGATTTCAGTGTAAGCTCGAACTTAATCATATATTAGTAATGGAAAGTGATATTGAGAGAGCATATCATTTATCGCCCTATAACATGTCGTTACAGAAACATTCGCTTATCAACGCATATAGATTTGTAGCAACTGCTTAATTGTTGGATATAAAAAAAATGGTTTTGCTACATATGTAAATTGTGTTCATCTGTTCATTGTATGTTAAACGGAATATTTACTTTTCCATTCTATTCTAAAATGTATATCTTTACTTTTAATAACACAATTTTACCTTCAAAGTTTCGTGGTTCGCGAAGAACAAAATACAATTGATTATGTTTAAGGTACCGTTAGTACTTAAATTACAAGTATTGTATAGATTATAAGTACCAAATATTAAGTGCTCACTGTTATGTTAAATCTACGACAATCTTTCACCTTTCAATTAAATGGCTATTTCTTTATAAATTAACAATGAGTAGTATGAAAAGTGATCTAATTACACTACAATTATATCATTTAACAATTTATATCTCATTGTAGCTCGCATCTCACTAGTTCGCCAGTCGCCAGCTGGCTAATCTAAAAGCCTTAAAAGTTATCTCCGATCTCAAAGTGTGATAGTCGGGTCAAATTTCACACAGAATTAAAATGGTTATTGTTTATAGATAAATGCTTTAGATAAGCTGTTCTATAGATTCTCGGGTCGATTGTGGTTATGTAAATATGTGTTTTATTAGATAATTGCTAAGTTTCAATGTGCTTTGCAAAGGTCAGGAGGATATAGACGCGCTTTGACCATTCGGTTGTATGGACAACAATACAGATAAAGATATTGTTTTTAATATATATGTTAGGAATTAATTTTATTATCTTATTATGTAGATATTAACGGTCCGATTGTAAAAGTATTTTCGTGAATATTTTGGTCCGAGTTGCGTAATTTATTGTAAACTAGTTGACCAGGCGCACTTCGTATCGCCTCCCACAAGGGACGGGGACGGTGCCTTTTTTTATTTAGGAACCGATTTTTATGAAACAAACGCCAAATATTAAGTGAAGTATACCACAATATAAAAATTAACACCGCATTTAAATCGGGTCGGATGATTTGTTGAGATTAGCATGCACAGACGCACAAAGACTAAAAATATTTTATTTCCATGTACAGACAGCAGTCACTTACAGATTTATTATATATATTGATTGATGCGTTAAAGAATGTCTCACTGTTTCGTGTTTACGGTTACACATTATTATAATGTACGAGTATTAGTATGTGAATGGTTTAATTTAAATAAAGCGGTATGGCCTTAACACCTTTATGGCTGTAAAACATTATAAAAATACTACGAATTTTAAAATATCTACTTTCCATCTACAATTCAGGTTGAAATCGTGATATTTAACAAAACGTCGTCCAAATACATCGGAATTGATATATGAAATTAAGTCAGATAGTTATAAACAAACATATATTATAAACAATTGGCTCGGCGTGGGAAGAGCGGATTGACGGTGTGTTATGTAGAACGCGTGATTGCAGGGTAGGGTCGGGAAATACGAAAATGCTGTATGAAAATGCTTGCTAGCGAAAACAGCCGTTCGAGATTTATTATTAATTTCATGCATCGTGTTAAGTAACGGGAATAGGATACGATCTCGGGACCCGAGGAAGTAAGTTATAATAAGGTCAAGGGAATGCTGACAGAGGATTATTTCGGATGTATTTAAAACCCCTATTAATGGCCATTTAAAATAGTGTTTGAAAAGGTACAACTCACAGTAACTTTTTCAAGGTACGGTAGTTATTTTAATTTTTATACAGACGCCAAGTTAGCTAGTTAGTTACATAAAACAGTTGACGAAAACGATAAGATGAGGTGATAACAATAAAAGAAATCTATCTATCTGTACGTCAGAATACGACATAAGACGTGTCAGTGATATGCTAAAATCTATTGTCGAAAAAACTTGCACAGAATCACAATCAAACAATACGTTTCGACACCATTCAAACCAATAAAGCCATTGAATTTAAATTATGTTGTAATCAACAAAACACATACGATTTTGTAATTTTACGCAATTTCACGGTTGAACTTTTATGCTGTCTGTACACGCGAGCGCGGTGCCATCACGCCATTCGTTAAGGGTCAAATTGCTATCGAGATAAATGTTTGATTTTTTCATATAATTGTAATGACATTTTTAATTTTGTAACTGTTACGTGGGTACCTGTTCAAACATTATTGATGTTTAGTCGCGTTTTGTTAAGGATTCATACGCGTCTGTCATTTTTCGTTATACATGTAGCAATCTAGTAAAGCAAGTTGTATTTAATAATTAACGCTTAAACACCTTCACATACATAAGTATGATCATTCCTATTTCCTACGCGTAAGTTGGAATAACTCTCAAATCTGTCTAAAGTAACACTTCATAATAAAAAGTAATTAAAGATAAAGTATTTTGGTTAACATTGATCATAAACAGCCCTGATCATTGGACATTGTTGATCATAAGTACAACTGATCATTCTCAGTTAACGCCAGGTGGACTAAGGTTTGCTATTTCAATTTAAAAAATAACTTAAATACTATGCAATGTTTGCTGGTTTCATTTTTATCTCGGGTTCAACGCGCTATGATCTGTGTGGTCACCCGCCAACTCTATTAAGCTCTACCACTGTACTAATTGTAGAGACGGAGATTACGCGCTGTAAATTGGTTCCCACTTAGCACTTCGGGGTATCGAGGTGAGAACAGGACTGCTTCAATTTTGAAATTAATATATGTTTTTTTTGTTAGAATTTCTTTGTTACTTAGCTGTAGAATTCTTAATGTTCGTGGTTTTATCTTTTAAGCCATTGAAGCAGTAGAAATAATCTTCTCTTGGTGTGATTTTGGACTGTCTCTAATGATAAGGCATGATTTTTTTTTGTGGATTGGGTCTCTATTCTCTGCTATCTCCCATAACAACGCCATTCAAAGCAATATCTAACTTATTGTTAAAATTGACTACTTTGTGCCCATGCATAAATTATGTCATGTACATTGATACAAGAATCAAACTGTCTTACAGTCAAAACAAATGTTTAATGCAAACAATTATACAATTTGCTATCCAGTGACGCGGTCAATAGAGCGTAAATTAGCATGTACAGATGAAAGCTCTCAATCGACCGTTACCCGTACTACTCGCAACCAATCAAGCGATTCTAGCCCCTAATCGTACATGTCGTAACATGATATTTACACTCCTCCTTACTGTGTTTGTTCAGATGCTTAAGTAACGAATTTTGGGGTCGATTTCGACACTTAAACGCTGCTTGGATAGTATTGTTTAACTTTTTGAGGCTTCGATTAACTCATTATGTGCTTATCATGCTTGGGTAGTTAGCACATGTATGTTTGGGAACGGTAATGGTTCGCACATCGTCGTGATTATGGTTTGTGGACGTAGCTGTGGGTCTGTGGTGCTCCGAACGATGTGTAAGGTTAAGTCAGCTCGTAATAGAAAGCGTAAGTACGAATAGCTAGTGATTGATTGGCGAAGATCGTTTGACTTTGCGATGTATATAATGGTGCATGCCATGCCATATCATCATAGTCCTATTCGCTGTTTTGTATAGATGGTCCATTTTAAAAATGCACGCCCCTTCACTAAAGAACATTATTTTAGTATGTGAAAACATATATTTTACTAGTATGTGTAGGCTTATTCTTTAAACTCAGGCGCGTCCGTGCTCTTTAGTCAACTAATAGGGCGATCTGTCATGTTTAGAAATGTATATAGCGAATGCACGAATTGTATGACTGGTCAACTTACTTATGCACTGGTTGGTCAACAATTAAGGTAGTTTGCGTCATTTGTACTTTTTTTCGAAATATTATTGGTTCATAAAAAGTTGCATGTGTAGGTAAAGACTTTGGAAGGGCGTGCATTTTTAGACTAGAAGCACTAGAGCATTATTGTATTGTATTATACTCGTATCTACATAATCCTATGTACTTTAGTTATTTAAGGTACCAATTAAACAGTATAAATTAAAAGCGTTTGTGTAGATATTCCAAGTAACACGTCCAAACGACAAGGGCATGGTAAAGTGATTGTCGCAGACGCAAAGTAGCAGACACATAGTAGCAGTCTATGTAAGAATAACAAGTATAACACTGTATAATTCATACATAATGTGTACGTAATGAGCTACCAGTGTTGTACAGTCGATAAGAGTGAAAAACTTAGCGCTCTAGTTCGCACGGCTTGGGGCGATTTGCGTGTGGTCTCATATAGACGATTTTAGCGATTTTATGGAAATGTTTCTAGAAATTAACTACTGACTGTCTAACTCGAGGTGCACACATGAAAGTTGAAAATGAAAATGTAAACTATTTTATATCGTTTTAAATTTAGTTTTCAACGTCTTTATTTCTCCCTAAATTCAATTGTTTTATTAGTAACGTGTACATAGACATTTGAAAACGACAAAGAATATTCTTAGAATAAGGCACTTTTCTATCTCAAAATGTAATTGAAACTGTTACGCAATAGCAGAAGTTCATAATAAGCATTGTTATTATTTATTTTTTATCAGTCTTATATTGTATTTTATTATATTATTGACGTCTTCCGCCTATAACTTGGACACTACCCTTACCTTGATCTTGTGCAGTAATTACTCGGCGCATGCTCGTGTACGTCACTATGACGTTGTAACTATTGTTATAGTTTTAATTTGACGCCATCAGGACATTATGCTCAAGCTATTCTTACAAATACGTAAAGAATATTTAGAATTAATAAGAATTAATAATTAGGGAAATGGAAGTATGCTCCAGGCCTTCATCATACATAAATCAGACATAAAAGGGTTGCGGCCAATAATTAGGGAAGACATGGATTCAATTACTTTATAGAGTAAGCGCAAGCGCGCTTGCGCTAATAAGAAGAAATAATAAGTATATAAGAAGTACTTTTTAACAAAAAAAAAATCGACGATAAACCAACATACAACTTAGTATTAAAATCAGTGGACAATCAATTGCCTCTTAATTTTGTACCCTAAGGGTTAGAATTTTCGGTCAACATTTTTATGGGACCAATTTCGAAATATATCCCATGCATTTTTTTTATCGGTTAAAAATGTCATAACAATATATGTGTTGATGACCTTATTTCAAAATAATTAACTTCATAATTATTTACAATAACATTTGGACGCGAACCAGACTGAAACTTCCCTGAATTTCAATTTAATACCAACACAAATGGCACAAAAAGAAAATTAATTGAACTCCATAACCGCGTAAGACGTAACCGCCTTATAATTAATTACTCTGAACGCATTTCGACGAAAACCTCTTAGCATAATGAAATCCGTTTCGTGATAATGAAAATTTATTGTCATTATTTATTAGCGGAGTGGCTTTGTTTTTGCATAAGATTTTCATTATTATGATTAACATTTTGAAACATTTCGAGAACTATTTATCGTAATTAAGTTAAAGTAACCATGAAGCAGATTTAAATACAGTTCATCGTTAGTCTACCAGAACTTTGTATAATTATGCAAAGGTACTAAACAAATACGATACGAGTTAATAAGGCAAAATGTGACAGCACGTGTTCAAAGACTATGGAACTAATATAAATTAATTATTTCTGCAGGTAAGTTTATTCAGTAATTTCAATTTTTAAACAGGTAAGGTTGGTTTCGTTACGAATACGAATATGGTACTTATAGGTATTGTTCTAATAATAGACATTTTATTGTCCCGGAGCTGAGGCTCTATATTGTTATTTTATGAATCTTATTTTAACCAAATTGTTGGTTTTTATTTGCTATTTTAGATTCGTTAAAACCTTTGAAATAGTAACGATAGGTGGTATAAGGTATCTGAGCTAAATATGCTCTTATCGCTACATCACTCCATATCCGATGAACTTCATGCTTATCTCCCATAAATTAAAAATAACAAAAAAAACTAGCAAGGCACAATAGGATATATATAAACATAATTATAACTTTTGTTATAAAATTGTTGATTTTATTTTCACACCTCCACACATTAATTAAATGTTCTATAATCTTATAATTGTTTCTTGAGAATATTATTATTAATACTTATATTAAATTAAGATCTTCACATCACTTCAATGTTTTTGGATCACATAAAAAAAATTATAAATAAGCAAAGCCATAAATATTAATTCTCGTTTATATAGTATTTATCTCTTTACATAAGAATGAATTTTTCTAGCCTCAACCAGATAAAAGTTTTAAAAAGTAAAGATTGGTCCGCATAGCGAACTCGTCAGAGCCTTTAGCATAATATATAATGTATAAAAGTTATCTTTATATCGGGATAAATTAAATAATTTCTATGTTAGTCGATTAACAAGAAGCGAAGTGATCTTGACGTAGCGAATGACCGCTGCCTGTCTACCATCAGTCTATCTGTATCTTCTGTAGTAGTATTAGAAATTAATGTACGTTCATATCCTTCGCAGGAAATATCATAACACAAAACTATTACATGTACACGTACGAATGGTTGATATGTAGAACGACATTCGCAATCAATTTCCCTATCAAAAGAAGCGACATGTCGTGTCGTAACGGATTTCACAATTAATAAACTAATACACAAATAGAAATCATAGATTCGCCACTCCGACGCCGTGCAATCTACGGATTGACAGCACAATGCGACGCCAAGTTATTTGTGGGAATCAATCATACGCCGGACGACACGCGCTCGTAAAATTGAAATTCAATGGTAAATGTCACCCGAGTTATTGCTACTTATTACGTTCGATCGCTTTTACAGTTCACGGATGCGGCGCGACTCGTTGTAGAAGGTAGGAGAACTTTTCGTCGTTTGGCTTCGATAGCCACCGCTGCTACACTTAGTACGTGTTAAATAAAAGTTCCTCGTTGTATCTCCAAACGCATACGATTCTAGAAGGTAGGAGAACATTTCGTTGTTTGGCTTCGATAGCCACCGCTGCTACACTTACGTGTTATATAAAAGTTATCGTTGTATCTCCAAACGCATACGATTCTAGAAGGTAGGAGAACATTTCGTTGTTTGGCTTCGATAACCGCCGCTGCTACACTTATGTCTTGTATAACAAAATTGTTCTTGCTGCTGTGTTCTAGTTTGATGTCCACTACTCCTAACAATACGAAATAAATTCTTTTTGCTGCCTCAATATATCCCTTAAACAGATCCATTCATACAGATATATTTTTAACATAATTCAGAAACATTATTATTTTGTTATACAAGACATAAG
>DWNJ01002471.1:0-10503 GCA_018250275.1 Udranomia eurus
TCTGTTAGCTTTTCGCGCTTAAACCGTTGAACAAATTTAGATTAAATGTTGTATGGAAATAATGTGGGACTCAGAGAAGAACATAGATTTATTCCAAAAATCATCTCTTAGAGAACTCCCTGTACAACTGTATATTGCGAATCGCCCAAAATGTTGCCCTCTATTTACTCTTTAATGCGGGCAAAGCTAGTTGCTAAAAAGACTAAAGAACTCCACTCAGGACAAATCATAAATCGCGTGTGTCAAACAATTGCAGGTCCAGACGAAAACGAGATAACGGACGTCCCTTCGTTAGCCGGCTATCTACAACTAACGAAGCTAGATTGGCAATACAAGACTGAGCCCACTGCCTACGCTTGCCTCGGCTTCAAGAAACACAGATGCAGTTGGCCCAGAGGAAAGGTATAGATTTATAGATTATGTATATTTCACTGGTACCTATATGAAAATTTTTGGAATGTTTTGTTGTAGTTCGAAGACGTGCTACTTAATTTTACATAGATAGTCTAAATAGATATTGTTGTTTTAATATTCCTAATATTTATGTCTGTAAATTGTCTGTTTGTCATGAAAAAATTTAAATTTTTCTTTTCTCTAAATTTCAGGTTCTTGGCGGTTCGAGTGTCCTTAACTACATGATATACGTACGTGGGAATCGACTAGACTTTGACCAGTGGGAGTCGTTCGGGAATCCCGGCTGGGGATATCGGGACGTACTTAAGTACTTCATCAAGTCGGAAGACAACAGGAATCCATACTTAGCTAAAAGCAAGTATCATGGGAAGGGAGGATATTTGACTGTTCAAGAAGCCCCCTGGAGGACGCCACTTGTGGCTGCTTTTGTCGAATCCGGCGTAGAAATAGGATACGAGAACAGGGACATCAATGGTGCCGCCCAAACTGGCTTCATGATAGCGCAAGGCACTATAAGACGTGGATCGAGATGCAGCACTGCCAAAGCTTTCTTGAGGCCAGTACGAACACGCAAGAACTTGGACATTTCTCTCAACACGCAGGCAACGAGAATACTAATCAACCCCGTGACCATGAAGGCATACGGCGTTGAATATGTAAAGCACGGCGTAAAAAGGGTTGTATACGCAAGAAAAGAGGTGATATTATCAGCTGGAGCCATAAATAGTCCACAATTGCTGATGTTATCGGGCGTAGGGCCTGCAAAACATTTACGTGACGTCGGAATACGAGTTCTAAAGGATTTGCCTGTTGGCGAAAACTTGCAAGATCATGTCGGTGTTGGAGGATTGACATTTCTAGTCGATAAACCCGTCGCAATCGTCCAAAACCGCTTCCAAGCTTTTCCTGTGACTATGAATTACGTCATCAATGAAAGAGGCCCGATGACGACCTTGGGAGGTCTGGAAGGCATCGCTTTCGTCAACACTAAGTACGCAAATAGCTCTGGATTATGGCCAGATATCCAATTCCACATGGCACCGGCATCATTTTCTTCCGACAATGGTCAAATTGTCCGAAAGATCTTAGGCCTCACTGACGAAGTATATGACACTGTATACAAGCCGATAGCAAATAAGGATGCGTGGACTATTATGCCGCTATTGCTTCGACCGAATACACGAGGCTACGTGAGACTAAAAAGCTCTAACCCATTCGACTATCCCATTATGAATCCCCGATATCACGAGGACGCCATTGACGTCGGACGCCTTGTAGAGGGTATTAAAATAGCTTTAAAAGTAGCCAACGCTTCGCCATTCAAACAATTTGGGTCGAGACTTTATATGAAACCTCTGCCAAATTGTAAGCAGCATAAGTTCATGTCTGACGAGTACATCGAGTGCCAAGTGAGAACAATAAGCATGACAATATATCACCAGAGTGGTACGGCTAAAATGGGCCCGTCTTGGGATACACAAGCTGTGGTGGACCCAAGATTACGGGTGCATGGTATCGAAGGACTAAGAGTGATAGATGCGAGCATCATGCCAACTATTGTTAGCGGCAATACGAACGCCGCAGTAATAATGATCGGAGAAAAGGGTTCGGATATGATTAAACAAGATTGGTTAAAACGAAAGAAGAGATAGTGTTGAGTGAGTAATTAATCTAGGAAATGTAAATATAGTAGGGAGTGTTACCAGATTTAAGAGATGTAGGAGAAGTCTGTGCTTTAATTTACTCCAAATATATGAATAGTCGTAGAAATTATTTTTTAAGACAAAATCATCAACAAATTTATATCCATTAGTGTTTCTTATTCTTTATATTTAGACTCAGGGCAGGACGACAGGGCGTCCTAATGGTGCTGCTCCATATCTTTAAAATAATGCCTCAACATTGATAAGATATGCCTACGGGTAAGCTAGCGTAACAAAAATATACCTTGTCGCCTAACAAAAATTGGTATGTAACGTAACATTTAACCAAAATGTACGCCCTGCCCTTGCCTGCACCGAGTTTATGATCATATATAGAAATATATGCATAGTTTGCAATCCTCTGGGAACTTTACAAAGACCTGTCAGTCGGTTTAGATATAAACGCGATACAAGTATACGAATCGGTATAAGCGTATCTAGAAATTTCAGCAGATCGATGTTGGTTTAATATTTCTTTTTTTTCCCGTTAAACATTGCTCCTATGTAGATAAGATGCCCCTAAACATATAGATACATCTTTAATTGAATTTATTTATTTACATGTGACTTCATATAGTGCCATAATTGTTCTCTATTTTAAGCCTCCACACGTCTCTATTATTTAGAGCTTTAACAATCTTGCTATCATATTTATGCGTTTTTCTTTAGACACTCAACTACTCTTTCAATTAGATTTCATTAGAAGCGCAACGAAAGTAATACGTTTGCATGAAGCACAAAAGTTCGGTTTTCTTGTTAGTCAGATACATTTGAGGCAAAAGATACTAATCTGGCTTAAACAAGACTAATTAACTTTTACGGTGAGCTGCATCTGTTATTTAGTTCCTTAGTTTAGTCTCTTTCCCATGGAAATGAATGTCCGTGAAAAAACCTTCAAGAGGGACTGACGTAAAAGTGGCGGTAACTATAGCACAATGGTAAGATCAGCGAGACAGAATTAATCCTATTGAAATGTTGTAGAGAACCCGCTCATAACACAATCTCGGAGAGGTTAATAATAATACCTGGATGCTTTGCTCGGTATTTTTAACTAACTAAATTGTTGTCTAACCTCAAACCAAACATTGGCTTAGTGTTGCTTAACAACGCCATCTACTGAAGTAGCTTGCAGTTAGCTCCGAATAAAAAAAATGTATTACTACTCGTTATGCCAATTGATGTCAGTTTTTCAATTACTGAAAACACGGTTAAAACTACTTTTTTTTTAAGGAAACCTAGCTATATCGATTTGTCGCCCCCGAAACCCACTGCATGATAAATTTCCTGAAAATCGTTGGATACGAATTGCTCGTTTAAAGGTATTAGATAGATAAGATTACTAGTATTGATACATATCTAATGGTAGAATTCAAACAATTGATTTCATATATTGATGCCGAGTGGATCGAGACAAATAGCTTGTACGTACGAGTATGTATGCTAGCAATCAAACTTTTAAGCCGAAATACAACAATTAGTGCATAGCGTATTGAAGGCGCTGTGAAATCTCCCAATAACACTTGTTAGTAGTTGTTAATTTTGTAAACAATCAATCAACTAAATCAATAAAGCAATCTTCGAAAAATTATCTGAAAATGTCATGTTCACTACAAAGAACGGATACTTAGATTTTGGAATATGGCAATCAGACGCCTTATGAAACCTTTCGAGCAATTTGCACATAAAGATAAATTAGTTGCCATTATTTTTGTGTAGTTTATAAAATCAAGCTATCAACAAATTAACACTGCGTGATGGAAAATTCGAGTGCAGTTTACTCCATTTTTTTGTTTTGATGGGTTTTATCAAGATAATAGAATTGTTCAATCGTATAACATTTACAACTTCGAAACTTGCACATTATCGATAGATTTAAAACTAATATTTTTTCAATATTCCATAATTATTCTTGTAGAATAATGCTTGCTTTTTTCTATATTTCTTTGTGTTGATGTGATTTCCTGCAATTTATCTACCCTATCTTATATTATTAAGATGTCTACATAATTGAAACATTGTACCTAATTAGGCCAATTTAACGTTTTCATTTGTACATATACGAGTTAAGTTTGTTATAGTAGTGTTACGATGTTGTATGTACATTGTTGTTACGTTATTTTGTAAATATAGTTGTACATAAGTGTTGTGGACCAATAAAATGTTACCAATAATATTTTTGTGTCTTATTTCTGTACCCCTTTGAGTTAGTGCAATAAATGTAGTGTAGTGTTAATAATAAAACTATTTTTAGAACACACACGGTCTATTAAATTAAAAAGCACCCTTTATAATAACAAAATTTAGCAGTTTAAGCGAACATTAAATTAATCATTGGTCAAGATAATATGTATATAGGCTAGGCTAGATTGCAATTTTATTAAGGAATCCGATTTTTAAGATTCTGTAGACAAATAACAAATATGTATTACAATGTTACGTACATTTCCTAATAATATATAAATGACCAAAATATATGTATATAATATGAGCGAAATACCAGTGACTGATTGACTCTAATAAATGTAATCTCTAAAACTATACCCGATTGTTTCGAAATTACTTGCATTTTGCGAAATTGCATAGTTACTTATTTCACAATTATTTTACGATTAGACGCTCAGTAAGAAATAATTTTTGGAAAATCTACCCTTAAAGTGGTAAAAAGGAGGATGAAAACTTGTATGGCTGTTCTGGCATTTTTGCTGTTCGTCGCACTTATTCAATACTAGCTGAGCCAGCGCACTTCGTACTGCCTCCCCGTCGCCGTCCCACAACATTTTTATTTATGAACTGATTTTTATGAAACAAACACTAAAACAAAGCTTACAACAATGCATCAGTGAAAACCGCATTCAAATCGGATCAGCCGTTTCTGAGATTAGCGTGAACGAACGCACAGACAAACAGACAACAATTTTTGAATTTTTTTGTGTCTTAAAATCTCCGTTCCTGTAATTGACGTAAACAGCTTACCAAAGTTTTTGATACACGTGTTAATATTATGATAATGAAGTAATGAAGAACCTATAATATTTTCCTTATCATTTAACTATTTTTATGATTAAGAAACACACACATTTCCTGCTTAGTTAATACTAGATGTAAACAATTATAAAACATCGCTCTAAATTATCAGGAGAGTTGAAAACAAAAGACTAGGAAAAGACGTTTAACTTGAATTGTTCTACTCAACGGATGTAACAATGGCATGGATGTAACAATTATTTATTACATTGCATATTTAGAATAGTATGAGAGCTAGTAGATCATACCCAAGAAAATAAAGCTAGCACTACACTAATTGTAAGAAACACAATTCGATCACGGCGAAAACCTTCTTCAAGGATACGGATAGTGTAAGATGTGATTCAAATTTAATGTAAAAGCACAAGTAATCAGACTTATAACTAGATTCAACATTTCAATTAGCTGATCTTACTTATTCTGACGCAAGAGACAGGTTATGGCTTAAGAGTAATATGTGCCTATACAACACACGTATCGTCAAAACTGGCCCATATTTTCCTTTGTACGTCCATCCTGTACAGAGCTTCATCTAAGAAGATCCGGCAAACACGTGAGGTTTATTTTTTTGTGTAATTAATCATTTCGGCAATAATGTTGATGATTATTACTAGGAACATGCGCAACGACGACGGACAGTTTAAAAAACCTCACGACAAATGAACCTGAAGAAAAAAAATACAGTTTATGTATGTAATATTTTGGCATTTATTTATTTATTTAGCCATGCCATCCAGGGGTGATAGATTAAGTAGCTTTTATTATTGTCTTATAACTAATAATGTTATACATATTTGTAAAGTTACAATTACATAACTATATTTAGCACATATTAAGAACAAATACGCGTGCAATCAGTGAAATATTTCGCATACCCAGGAATCCAAGGATCCTGAGCTTCAGTTGAACAGTCCGAGTAGCAACTACTAAACCAAGAGGCCATTCAGACACATTAAAAAGTAATTCACATACACGCTCAAACATTTTCGTAACAACATAATCTATCATATACCGTCCTATATAAAAACTTATAGTTTTATATGTATGTGCAATAGTAAAATTGCATTTTTTACGCAAAACTATGCATATAAAATAGGATATTATTACATTCTACAGACATTCAATGACGTGCGTGGCAAACAAAATGTCGATTAAAAGCGCTATTTTAAAACGGAGATTCATTTGGCATTGAATTTTGCCAGATAATAAGAGGATACAAATGTCAATTTTTTTTTGTATTGACCCCATTACGACATATTAATATTATATGTCTGTCTGCGTTACGAAGAGGTTACATTAAATTAGGGGCATGCAGTCTTTCTACTAACTAGTAACTACTACTGCTGTACATAGATGTATAAGGTTTATAATTTTACATATATCGACTATGAATTCAGTCTACTCGTAAGTGTATAAAATTGAACGACTATGAATTTAATTTAAGTGTTGTTTTTTTTATTTACTTCAAATTGACATGTAATGGCAGACGATAAGCGGAAAAAAAAGTATTTAAAAAACCAAAAATGCCGGAGATGGCATTCTTAAGAGGACGGCACAGTCAAAGCGATATAGAAATTTAAGTGAAAGTTAATTGTTAAAGGACCTTTCTGTTATTCGTTCGTAAAGAGTTGTAAAGTATTCTGGGAAATTAAATGAAGTAGGAAAGAAGTTTTACTACAGATGATCAACTTACCGTATCATTACTTAGCTACCAAGGTTCTTTTCTGTTCCCGGGTGAATTAAATGCCATTATTTTTTAAAATACTGATTATTATTTGATATTGTCAATTCAATGAAATTATTCAAAATCTATTATTTAACACACATAAACGTGTTTCTATGTATTTTCGTCTCGACAACGAAAGAAATAAATTTTAATATAAAGTTTTCTTACAAGATACCACAAAAAATGTAATTTACCCATAACTTGAGAAAATTAAGTCCATTAGTTGCATGTTTCTTTTTGTATCGAATAAATTATACAATGCTAAGTAGCATTAAGATACATAGACAAATAAATTATACAGTAATTGTATCCTACGTAGCCTCTCTTACAATACAAGATATCTAAAGGCCATCGCTTACAGGCATTGTTGGACGTCATATGGTAGACTGTATGACTTAAAAGATGGTAGAACCTTTTATGGTTCGATTCCGGAGGCACCACCACCACACCTATTTCTGCCTTATAACAGCAGTTCTTATAACAGTGTTCTTGCTTCTGTGTTCTGGTTTGAAGGGTGTGGTCAGGGAGACATACTTAATCGAGGCGTTTCCACTTAGTCCTCAGGGGTAGCAATGCATTTGTGGTGGACTTAAGAAAGAACTTTGATCCTATCTTGGGCTGGTTACAGATCACCATGGGCGGCAGTGACAACTTACCATCAGGTGGACTGAATGCTTTTATATAAAATATATCCTATATATTTATTTTATGGTAAGTGTTTGTGACATGAGAACATTATGTTGAACTAATACTACTATAATCGTTTAATCTGTGTACAGTCTTCAAGCTTTGGTTCTCGGAGAATAACAAAAGTATAAATAAATATTTCAGCATTTAACAATAGAATTTAAATAGTACTGAATAAAACTTATTGTTATTAATTTATTGTGAATCTAACTTTTCGTTACAATAATAAGTTTTATTCATATATAACCTACCCAGTTTTTACACCAAAAACTAATTTAAGACTACGAACTACAAAATACCGTAGTAATAATAAAGTCAGTATATAAAACAATACTAACATTGCCTGTTTCTGTTAAAAGGTTTCCCTTGTTACAAATATATTAAAAACTTTTCTGTCAAGATAATTACGTGCCTCAGTATTTTTGTGTTTAAAATATCAATATTTAGTTTTTTTATTTAACTTTTATAAAGTTATATACAAAGAACTATTTCACTTTATATTACAAATAATTTGAAAATACTTGATACCGTTGATTTTTCTAAATGAAGAAAAATAATTAACACGACTACACCCTAACCCTAGAATCTGTTGCGAACTAAAAGTTCATAATTCCTAACACCTTTACATTAGGGAGTATAACGAATCAAATGTTTTTATTCATTATAAGGTATTTACATTTTCTTAAGTCAGTGGTCATCGGCTTTCAACGCCTTCGGGTTCTCAGGCTATGGTAGACCGTGACATAAAAGCCGGCGGAAAAAGAACTCCCAGCACTCTTCTAAAAATACGACATATTTTTAGTCAGTCAGTTATTCAGTCTACGGCATGATTTACGACCGTCTGTGTCAGTATAAAGTGGTTTTGATTTTGTTCACAAGTTAAACGTAAAACCAACCCAATTCGACGAAGACAGAACGTAGTCCCAAGCGGACGGAAGTATGATTTTCAAATGAACAACGAAATCCACGATTACTTAGAACTGAAGAAGGATATTGAGTTTCTTTGGTCACTACTTTTTATACTCCTGCTAATCACGGGTTTTTCCCCACAACCGGCGAAGACTCGGACCACACTTCACTGAATACATTGTACATGGCATGACCACGCCTCTGTTTATATCCTACGGATGTACGAATGATGCTGGGCACGGATCTCTACCCTTCACCGGGACAGAGCTCAAGCATACTCCACCTCAGCGCTGCTCCAATACAGGTTAGCGGAAGTACCGGATAGCAAACCGGTCTAAACGTTTTCCTGATCATAAAATGGACTCCGGCAACTTTTAACGACGGCCGTCTATTGATAACAACCAGGGCCTACCGCTTAAAGTGCCTTCGAAGCTAGGACACGCGCATGAAAATGCCGCTAACGGACAAACCTTAATGTATAATGCAAGTACATGTATAACATGATAGCAATTAGACAAAAAAAGTCTATTAAAATAGTTCTTCATAAAAAAATACGTAGTCGTGTTAATTAAAGTACCGGATCTCACAGCACCTTGCCTCGTACTTTTTGTGTTAACATTAACCGCAGAAAAATCAGATATGGCAGCCATACAATAGAACCTTAGGCCCACGAGCAACAAATGAAATAATCAGCTAAAATTTTATATTTATCGCGGTGTCATCGTTCCAGGAACACATAACAGAATGATGTAGTCAAAAATTCAACAGTACGTTGTGACGAAAGAAAGAAAAAATATTATTTGACATGTATTTACAATGCAGTGAGGATTCTTTTTAACGCCCTTTATAACTCCAAAGATTCTTTCTTTGTTAATTTTTCTTCACAATAAATAATGAAAGCATTAGCTCGTGATGATTCGTCACTTGATAATTTATAAAGGGCTACTTTTAATTCTCGTTCAATCGACTACGTCACTACAAAGTCACTACAAATCATGTGTTTATGATCAAAAAAAGCAAAAGTACGCTTTTCTATATTCTTACCAGAAACATCAATTTCTACTAACACCTCTCTTCTCCTCTAAGTCTTTCTCTTCTACTCTAAACTTCCAAAAATATATAACTTTAAACCTCGTTAAAAAATATAAAATTTTGCTGTCATACAATTTAGCTGCGAGAATTATCACGTATATTTTTTGTTAAGATATCGCATAACCATTTTTTTAATGATAGTAACTTGCGTCATTAAATCACATTAACGAAAATAAATTACTACTTAACCATTACCACTTAATTGTCTTGCAGTGTACATAACTGAATACAAGTGTTTTAGTGACTTTGAGTGGCAGTGTTTTGAGAAGACATTAAAACAATGCTATTTCAAAATAGTATAGTCTTTTTCAGGTAGGAGCTTGTTTACTATCTATTAGAATTTTCATAGTCACAGTTAAATATTATGTAAATTCCTTGCGCTATCGCTTTATTTTTGAATTAAAACGTTGTATAGCGGCGCATGCATATATACGAAAATACCTATTGGTCAATACGCATAGGAGCAGCGTGGAGGTGTGGGCTCCAGGCCTTTCCCAGTTTTAGCAAGAGACCTGTGCCCAGCAGTGGTGCATAAAAGTGTTGCGGCCACCTATTAACCATAAATTAATTTCTTTGATTATTAAAATTGTCCATTTTGTTGCTGCATAAAATCTTTTCTTAGTCGCTTACTAATGAGTAGGGACGGATCAATAAATTAAAGATTACATATTGTCCATAACAGTAGGATCTGTTTTTTAACACGCTTTAATAGCATCAGTCGTATGTATGTATCTCTGTAACGGAAACTTTGAACGTGATTTTGACCGGCTTCGGGACGTCGGATTAATTTAAATTCTTGCACATTTATCAAGGACCAATGATGACTTATATTTTTTTTTTTCACCAAATCTAAACTCATTAATTCTTCATCTTTACAATTCATCAAACTATTAATTATAACTTCGTTTTTTACACGAGCATACAGTCCACTTAAGTTCGAACGCCTCG
>DWNJ01002472.1:0-10503 GCA_018250275.1 Udranomia eurus
AAATATATATATATATATAAAATTAATAATTATTTTAAAGTATAATTTTATTTCTGAAACGTACAGCCAGACAAATAATACTGTTCATAATTAACACCACAAACAAACTAAACTTTTTTTTCTTTGTGGTTGGCCTATATAACTTGATATAACAACCCTTTCGATATAATCAGCACTTAGTCGATATATTTCACCTGCCATCGTAATTGACAGGAAAGAAAGATAGTCACGACCATTTAAAATCAAATATTCATTAACAACAAGCTAATTTATCATAAACAGCCAAAGGTAATTTTATTTGCCATCTATGTATCTATTTCCCGTCTATTTCGGTCAGAATAGGTACACTCGTTTTTCACAGATCGCAAAAACAATAACCATATTGACAATACAAATTCGGATACGATCGATACGCTAGGTACGAATTGACCCTTCGTAACATAATAGCGAAGCCCCACTATTACTGTCCAATTAGTGTCATGTTATACAATACATGGACATTTATTTCCTTAAATGTACCTACATGTGTAAACAATTGCTACGCGTCAAGCGATCGAACGCTGATAGGCTTAAATTCGAATTCGAATATTCGACTATTGTATTCCCAGAATAAAGACATCCAGCTACATAAATGCGACGATATATAATTTGGCTTAAATCTTAATAATAATATAAATCTAAATATAATAAATATTGGATACCATAAAATAATCTATACATATTAATTGAATTGAAGTGTCTGTCTGTGATTGTTGATTGATTGAGTTATATTGTCACTATAACTTCAGGTTTTTTCAAGTGCAGTATGTTATTTTTACCATACTAATACCTAAACAACCATTTTTAACATTTCTGTTTGTCTGTCTGTCATTTTCATTGCACGAGTTAATCTCTGGAACAGCTAGACCAATTTTTATGGGACTTTCACTTAAAGATAGAGGAGTTTATAAGATGTATGTAGTACACAATATATAAAAATTTCATGTCACAATGTTTGTCCGCGATAAGCTTGAAACTACTGTACATATTAAATTGAAACTTCGCACAGACAGATATGTAACTTTGTTCAGTTTAAAATATAGGCTATATTTTTATTAAAAATTTTTTGTTTGACAAAGCCTTATTAATTAATTATATAAATTTCCAACATAGGGCGGTATTAGCTACTCTGTTCGTAACATCCCTACCTAACTTATCTACCTAATTTTCGATTTCTAACCTATGAAGTCAGGCAAAACTACTAGGGACTGAGACAAGGACGGAAACAGATACGAGGTAATAATTTTGAAGTGGTACAAAATGCGCCTGGTCAACAAGTATAAAATAATGAAGCCACTATTAAATTTTTAAGTTAAAGTTAATAAATGTTGTTCGATTATGTTATTTATACATAATTGCAAACAATTTTAGTATCTCCCCTATAAACTATACACAATAAACAGCCCTTAATTTGTAGGATGATAATATAGCAGCAAATTTTTTTAAGATGTCTAAGTCAACCTGAATGTATGATCGCACATCACTTGTTCTAACGAGTTACAAACATAATCAGGTATTGCGCTTTGATCAGAAATATAAGGCATATTCTGAATTATTATCCAAATTAATATTGAAAATTCGAATATATCTAAATGAACACCGTTTATATATCTATCTGTCTGTCAATTACCTTTTCCAAGTTTAAACAAGATGAAATTTGCGAGGGGATATTACAAGGTGAATCAATGTTATCTCAAGTTAGGGATATAAAAACTCATCACAACATAATATTTATGAGGAGAAATAAAAAAATCTTCTGCTTTTCGGATAATTTGAAGTAAAGTCAGGTATATATTAAACATCATTGTTTTACCTATTATTGTCCTCTACTTTATAGCTCTGGCAGAGTGGCAGAGCTGGTAGCAAAAGCTAGTATATATATTTAAGTTATTCATTTAGAATAGAATGAATTACAAGTGAAAGTAAATAAATTAAAGTTAAAGAGTCTTATGCCACCGATTAAATTACATAATTTGGTAGAATACCAAATTAAAATTTAATGATGTCATTGAATTTTCATGTTTGACACCTAACCACATGTATAGTGATGTGGTCACAGATACGGTTTTGTTTGTAAGTATAAAATGTGTAATACTAATATAAATAGAATATTAATGTTTGTAATATCCATATTAAAGCATTTGTTATTTATTTCCTGATAAGAACCAACATCATATGATTGACCTGATTTCTGAGTTATGGTAAAATACAACTATTACCGTATCAAGGTTTTTCAAAGTTAAAGCAAATTTTGTTAGTCTTATTAAAATAAAATTAAAATCAAAATTTGGAGCTAATAGCCACATATTACCACAATATAACCACTGTAGGCTCCAAATAGTGAGTGGCCTAGGGGCACCCTAGTAACACATAATTTTTTTCACTGTCATGTTAATCATTTTTAGCAACTTTCCGGACAGCCATAAATCCGATTAAGATTATATAGACACAAAGCTTTCATACTATACTTTTCCTTAATTTTAAAGGTATTTATTGGTTGTACCTTGATTCTGATAAGACAAAAGGCTTTTTGATTCTCTAGTGAATGGCATCAAAACAGCCAATTAATGACTTACATGGTGATATAACTTAAACCATGGTATACACATCAAGACTACACCAATCAATAAATAATAATGTGCCGATATTTAATATTCAAGCAGCCTTCTACTGTGGTGTAAATGCACACCTATGAGTTTTATATATATGGATTCTATTCAACTTAATAAATTCCATCAACATACATTGGAGCAGTATGGTCAAGTATGCTCTAGTTGTGGAAAGAGACCCATATCTAACAATAGGACATAAAAGGAGTGTGTGTTAGATTTTTTCTCATAATTTCGAGCAATTCTTTACCAAGATTAATTTTTTACCAATATAGAATAACATAAATTATTTTTACTTTATAATAGTTTAATAAAAAAAATGTAAATACTCAGAGTTTGTACCTCCTTATGTTTTATAGTGTTTGTTTACTTTGAGATAATTGACAATTAAAACGTTAATGTTTTGTTTGTGGTCATATTTTATCTCAGATATCGAATATACTTCTTGATCAGCAGCACAACATAATATGTATTTAGTGTAATATAATGTTCGAAAAACATAATTAAGCCATCTGTTATGGTACCTTAGTAATTATGTTCTTGTTATTTAAATATTATGAAACATTCACTATGTATTTACATTTTTATCGTACGTCAAAGGTTACTTCATGAAGGACGTCACAGTAAAACTTTTATATTGTTTAATAAAACTTTTATTTATATGTAACGTCCCAGTGGACGAACATCTACTGTCAAAAAACTTATTTATTAAATACTTGAGGTTATGAAATTTAAGTTATGCATAAGAAAACCGTGTTCATGTAATAGGAGTTTGAACATTCTTAATCTTACCTAAACTACCAGGATTGCTTAATTTCTTGTTACTCTTCAAAGAACCGTCCAAGTTGTGATTACTCGAACTTTTGTCGTTGTCACTAGCCATTGAAAGGTTTTCCACACATTAATACTACAAATAAACTTCATAAAGTTATCACAGTCCGTATCGCACGGTAAAAAATTAGTCAATAATCTATCACAATTTTTGAAATACATATAAAAGTAGCAAAGCACTTTTTAAATTATGACTAAAATACATGTTTACACCCTCGACAACCGATGGTGCGTTCAAATTAAGGTTTTGTAAAAAAAATAATAAAAGTTACAAAATAACGAAAAATTATAAATTTAATGAAAGATCTTTGAAATCGAAAATGATTTGAAAAAAAATCTATATTTCTTAAGTTGTAATACATTTTAATATTCGAACGCAACTTTATGAGCTGGTTTATGGTCACGGTTGATTTTTGTTGGCAGATTTTGTCTTCAATGAAATGTAAGTTAATAGATTAATTTCCTTCAAAAAAGAGGAACATTATTGTCTGCTCTCCAGCAGTCCGAAAATAATATTATGTTTTGTTACTTATTAAATATCCTTCTTATTTTAGCGGTGCAAAATCTGGCTTTGCGGCAGCAGAATTTTTCATGTCTTATAATATGTGACGGAGACAGTCATTTCAGCAGGAGCCTCTCGGAGAGCGTCGCCTTCGTGCCATCGACGGAAATAGTAATAGTAATATATGAGTCGACAGTTAGTAGGGAGACGGCGGTCTTTCACCGGCTTCAGGAGAACGATCACCTTCCCCAACTTCCAGATGGCCCGTGCGTAGGATGTCGTTAAAAAGCCTAGTCATGACGACCAGGCCTCTCCTGAGCAGCATATCCAATGTCAGGTTCGGTATGCTATCATGGTCTGACGCCTTGTGCATGGGCAAGCGCGAGACGGTTTTCCGCATCTCGGTGGGCGAGATGAACTCAAAACCCGTTGGTGGCGGTTTCAGACCATTGACAAATTTCGCAATCCAAGCTTCCACCAAAATACTTAAGTGTAGGTGTTCAAGCTACATCTCGATCACGTAGACGCAGCGGAGGCGACTTGGCGACACGTTTGCGGCTGAACAGGGTGGCGACCGTTTTACGGACATTAACGGCCATCCTCTACTTGTCCAGCCACTCTGGAAGCAAGTCGAGCAGACGCTGCATCCTCGCGAACGCTGACTCAGGGTGCATCTAGCGCGAGAGGCAACTACCCTGAAGTACCCGGGCACGTATTGGGTGGGTGTAGACGTTCTCAACCAACACATAGACCGGACCGGACCTATCAAGAAGAAGAAGGAATATCAACTTGATGAGTATAGCCAGCACGGGTGATTCTGTTTAGAACTTTTTGCGTGAAAGAGAAACAAACATCTTTGTCAAACAGTCAACAATAAATAATTTTCATTTCATTTCATCCTCACAAACCGGCCGAGAAGGACAATGTTCATTATGTGGGTGCATAATATTTATCCGTGTGCTCACACCCGATTCATTTATTTTGTTTGTAGTCTGTGGTCATATTTATTTAGTTTGTATGTATGTAGTGTGTATTATCTATGATTTAATGTTAAACGCGATGCTCGACGAGAGTGCTCTGCATTGTCTTGTTTTTTCTTACGTTTATCCAAAGTTCGTCAATATTTTTGCACTGTGAAAAATAATTTCTATTCTGAAAATTGATTAGAAGTAACTTTAATTTATTTATGTAACGTATGTTTTGATTTAACCTACACATTACGTGACACGATTAAAATATAGTGCACTTGCTGATGTGATATTATTGAAATGTCATCTTATATGGCAGGTGTTTTCGATTTAGATTTAGATGTGGATTCTGTTCCCGTGGGAGATTCAGACGAGGATGATATTATAGAAGTCGATGAGGTATTTATGTCATGTTTTATTAATTTCGCACTGTTACCTAACCTATAACAGTGTTCTAGATAAATTCATTGGTCAAGGATAAAAATTGCCCACGAAGTATTTTTTACTCTATCAACTTTTATAAATAGATTTATTGATTAAACAATATAAATATTATATTGTATGTATGTGTACATGCTTTATGTATACAAGTATAGAAGCAATGTAACTTGTACATGTTATGAATAAATTTACAATACTAATCATTGTTGTTTATACTATTCAGGTTGATTACGATCCTGAGCTACATGTGAACAACATTGTAAAGTAAGTAAAATTGCCTAAAGAAATATATGCCATGCAGGAGAGTATCATAAAATAATATATTTGTATATTTTAATGGTTACAGTGCTGAGGGCTCTGAGACTATTCAATTGTCTGAAGATAATGTTAACCCAGGCCAATGTAAACGCCTTGGGCCACAGGATTTTGAACTACGAAAGGTTCTGGGTAAAGGTGGATATGGAAAAGTATTTCAAGTTCGCAAAATCACAGGTCAAGATGCAGGTGCCCACTTCGCAATGAAGGTTCTTAAGAAAGCTTCCATTGTTCGCAATCAGAAAGACACGGCACACACTAAGGCAGAGAGGAACATATTGGAGGCAGTTAAGGTGTGTGGTTGAACCTTTTTATGTAGTTGAAGGTCAAAAATATAGATATTTAATAGATTTAATAAAGAGCATTATATATTATTAGCTATACAATCAAAAGTAATTAAATATTCAAAATTATTTATTTTTCCTAAGACAAGAGAATGTCTCTTTAAATATTATAGTAATTTACCAATTACTTATTGTTCAAAACAGAAGTGTGTTAATAATATTAGTATGTATGAAGGTAAATATAGCAACATAGTAAAAAACAATGCAATTTCTTGCATTATCTCTGAAGAATAATATTTTTAAACTGTCACCTACAAATGAATACTGTGAAAGTATACTGTGAATCATTATCATACATGTACATTACTTTCAGCATCCATTTATAGTTGAATTAGTATATGCTTTCCAAACTGGTGGTAAATTATACCTAATATTAGAATACTTAAGTGGTGGAGAATTATTTATGCACCTTGAAAGGGAAGGAATATTTCTTGAAGACACAGCTTGGTAAGTTAAAAAAAATATTTTTGACATCTTTAGAGAGAGATGAAATAGTGCCTAAGTCTAAAGCTTTTGTTCACATTGATGTCTTAAATATGTATCAAAAACAATCTTAAGTACTTAAAGTAAGATTTAATAACAAAAATATGAGCAAAGATACTTTGATGACACACCACATTAAAATATTTTTTCTCCCCTTTGGTTCCTCTTTCTCATAGATACTGTTTTTCGAAATAAAAAGTTTTTTTTATTACAATAATTAGTTAATTAAGTTAAGACCTTAACTTTCGTGGGTTTTTTGAGTGGAATGGGGGTTTTTAAGAACTTTATATGTTTAGGAATATTTGACTCTTCATATTTATAAAAGCTCTGGGACAAATAATTTTATAAGCGCATACATTCCAGGCTTGTTTCTTTTGCCATCAAATTATAGCCAAAAAATGTTTTAATTTAGGTGAATCTGGGGGTTTTTGGCTGTCATATAGGGGTAACACTGATATACTTATTTCTAGGAACTTTTCTTTTAAATGTCACCATGTTAATATGAATTGTTAATATTAATATTTATTATAGCCAAATAACTTGGTTTTTTTTCAGCTTTTATTTATCTGAAATTATTTTGGCTTTAGAACATTTACACAGTTTAGGAATAATATATCGTGATTTGAAACCAGAAAATGTTCTTCTGGATGCTCAGGGACATGTGAAACTAACTGATTTTGGTTTGTGCAAGGAACACATACAAGAGGGTATAGTGACACACACTTTCTGTGGTACAATTGAATATATGTGAGTAACAAACATTATGACTAATTCATATACATAGACACTCCCTTTGATCTACTTACAAAACTTGTTATATTTCTCAACAATTTTAACTGTACAACAAGGTAGAAAATTCAAGTTTCTTTAAAATGTTAACTAGATCTAAATTTAGAATGCTTTTTGGAGTACTCTTCTTGTTTAAAATTAGACTGTTACCAACATTCTAATTTTATATGGTTTTATGGTTAAAAAATTATAGAACATTTTGATGTTTTATATCTGGAGGCACTACCTACCTACCTAATTTACTTCTATTATATAATATTAGAAGTAATTTGAGGGGTATGTAAACGAGAAATGTTTAATGAAGTGTTACAACTTGGTCCTGCATGGTTAGCAACCAATCTGTTGATGAAATCTTATATAATTTCTATTATGCCTGTAGTTAGTTTACAAGTGTACCAGTGGTTTCTTAATAGTTTTAATTTATTCTGAAAGCATTAAAATAATATCAAGAACAGTTCTACAACCAACAAATAATTTATATATTTTAGGGCACCCGAAATTTTAACGAGAAGTGGACATGGAAAAGCAGTAGATTGGTGGAGTCTGGGAGCTCTTATGTACGACATGCTTATTGGCCAGGTATGATTGATTTGAAACTGGTTCTCTGCTACTCGTTAAAGTTGTGTGTATCTATAATTTTTGATTTTAGCCACCTTTCACTGGGGACAATCGTACAAAAACTATAGAAAAAATTTTGAAGGGTAAATTAATGTTACCGGCCTACCTCACTCAAGACGCACGCGATTTAATACGACGTCTTATGAAGCGTTCAGAAACGCAACGCTTAGGTGCAGCGGGCGCGGCGGCCGTACGTGGCCATGCATTCTTCAAACATGTCCATTGGGATGATGTCTTCGCCCGCCGGTTGGAACCTCCTATTAAACCACGTCTGGTAAGCAATGCGTAGATTTATACCTTGCAATATGAAGTGAATTTGCATATTTTAGCATATGGCTAGTTATTACATTTGTGAAACGCATACTTACCATTTATTCTAGTATATTACTTATTTATTTATGAAATAAGAAATGTATACTTTATCTCTATTTGTATATACACAGACGGGTGAAGATGATGTCTCGCAATTTGATACAAGATTTACACTACAAACACCAATAGACTCACCAGATGAATCAACACTTAGCGAAAGTGCAAATTTAATGTTTCAGGTAAGCTAACAAAATAACTTCATGCTTATTGTTCTGTTATTATGCGCCCCAATCCTGTGGCTGGTAACGTTTTAGCATTCTTTCTGATTATTTTATTTGGTAGTACCTGGATAAACGAGCCTTGCTCGATATTTTTAACTCACTAAATGTTTGTCTAACCTGAAACTGAACACTCGATAAAACGACGGATTCAAAAAATGGATTTAACAAAGTGGGTTAAACAGTTTTTTTTTCACGATTAGTAAACTTGTGAAGATCTTGTGGCGACTAACTATTAGATCAGAAACCTTTAAAAGTAGTGAATTTCTATGGACATATTCTATAGACATAAGTAGAATAGTGGTACATTTATTCTTTTAACTGTTTTAACTATACAGGGCTTCACGTACGTAGCGCCATCAGTTATGGACGAGATCCACAAGCCCCGCGTGATCACGGCGCGCTCGCCGCGGCGCCCGCGGCCGCTGCACCACAGCGCTTTCGCGATGCCTCCTTCCACTGCCGCGCACACGCATGCGCACTCCCAGGAAGACCCGATGGAAGTCCAAGGTCTACCTATATAGTAAGTATGCAGTACCTGTGACTGGACTGAAATTCATATAGAATATAGCTTGGTAATTCATGACATTGCCGACTAAATTGATCACTTTGCAATTCTCCATATATACTCGTATTGCATTCATAATTTGCTATACACTTCAATTATTATAATTATATTTTAGATTTACGCTTGTTAATTCGGTTGTAACTACTTCGTGACATATTTTAACCAAAACAACTTGTTTTCAGGCCCTAGTATAATTTATATAGTCGACCATTTTATACTTAAGGATGAAATCAACTACAAATGCTGCCCATCTATGTCCGTGAAATAATGGTACTGTTTTATACTATTATTATTATTATTAATGTACATTTTATACAAGTTACCGTTTAGTTTAATGTTTTGGTAGGAAATAATCACATATAATAAAATGTTCTAACCCCAACTATATGACAGAGTAATAAATAATTTACAATATACCTTGTTACCATGCTTCATGAATTGAATTAAAAGGTCATTTTTATTTTGTAAGAATGGGAGTTTAATTTTTTTCATCCTTCCTTACAAATGTATACAACCTTATGCATAATGCAGTATTTCTAATTAATTTACTTTATTAATTAATTTTATTATATACCAGAACTACTAAGCTGTGGTGCTAGTTTGCCACTCTTCTATCAATTTACAATGGTTTCAGAACTAAAAATTATTATTGAAGTGCTAAATGTTTTAAGTGTGTAATACATTTTATAAAACTACATTTGGCAAAGTGTATTAAAATTTGTTACTTCCATAGTAAATTTACGTTGTTCATACGTTTTCAAGAAATAATTATTGAGAATATGCCAGTATTAGATAAAATAGACCTG
The DNA here is from genome assembly GCA_018250275.1 of Udranomia eurus. Taxonomy (NCBI): domain Eukaryota; kingdom Metazoa; phylum Arthropoda; class Insecta; order Lepidoptera; family Hesperiidae; genus Udranomia; species Udranomia eurus. The sequence goes on from DWNJ01002472.1 coordinate 9,904, forward strand.
CTTAGAATAAATAGATGCTGTTAAAAAATAATAAAGTTGCAATGCAAACTTTTAAGTACTATTTATTTTTTATGAAGACTTTTTTCCATTACATTGAATAATCAAAATTTGGCACAACTCTTTTTCTTTACCGGATGTATTCTTGTATTGAAATATACTTTTTTAATTCAACTCACAAAAGTAGAAATACGTCACATGCACTTTCTTGAACTCGGAAAGAAAACAAAAAGGAATGTTTAATCATTTTATAGCAAAATAAGAACTTAAGAAAATATTAAAGAAAACACTAGCATTCTAAAAAATAATTTAACAATAAATTCAATGAGTGTTGAAGAAACGAAAGATATATAAAACATGTAGGAATTGTTAAAATCAAAGACATTAAGAGGTAGACCGACAATACATTTGTCCGCTATGTTCCCCTCGTGCCAAAAGGAGTCTGTTCAATGTACAATCGGCATGTGAACAGGTAAAAAGCTAAATAATGCATAATTGTTGAATATAATGAGGTGTAAAAACAGAACATGGACAAAGCAAATTACAAACTAATGTTACTTATCATACTCAACATACTAATATTGAGTTAAAAAAGGGATGCAA